>CM057809.1:56476817-56674317 GCA_030067965.1 Latrodectus elegans | reverse complement strand
TGATTTAGATTGATAACCTTAAGGACACAGGACTTCACTGCATAATAGGTAAACATTGTCAAATAAAATGTTACTATTGATTTATTGGATGCAATTAAGTCTTGTTGAGGCTGTTGTGCACAAAAAAAAATAAATAAATAAAAAGGAAATTTGTCACTTCAAACAAGTAATAAAATATTTTCTGTATCGAAGTTTCAATCGGAAACTGTGAAAATCGTGACATTCCCATACGAAGCCAATTGCGATTTCTCTTTTTAGGAAACTAAGCCTTTTTTTACTTCAAAATCAAATTTTCTTTCAGCTCTGAATATGTAAACCACAGTTTGATTCAAATCTATTCTATGAAAATACACCTATTGATTATTTGGTTGAAAACTGAAAGAAAGGTTTTATTGAATGTGTGAACAAAAAAAGTTAGTTTACGGATTAAATGGAATAAAAAAATACAAATTAAAAAAAGCTTAAAAATTGATAATTTTAATATTTAGAGCATTTTTATTAACATTATATAATGAAGCATAAGTTTGCCAGTTGTTGACTTAAAACTTACTATTTGATAGTCAAAAATTAGAATTTTCTTAATAACTTTATTCCTTAGAAATAAATCATGATCTTGTAAAAAAACAGTATAGTTTTCAGCCAAATAAGTATAGTTTTGACAGTTGTTTGAAAATACTTATTTGACAGTTGTTTGAAAATACTTATTTGAGTTCAAAGACTTACAAGACGACCCGCTTCTTCTTTTTAAAAAGCTAAACATAATCTTATGTGCTTAAAATAGCTTTTTAATCTCGTGTACTTAATAAAGTTTCTTATTTTTGTTTTTCTTAAACAATTAATTTGGAGTAAATAACTAATATTAAAATGATGGCACGTATTTCTTTTTAAAAAATGAAAAAAAATTCTTCACACGTTAATATGTTTAAAGTCATTTAACTCAAATAATAATTAATAGTTTCTTCAGAAATTTCTTCTTACAACAATCATTTTGATAAAAAAATATATAAATCATTGTTTTGTGTGTAATGGCTTTTTGTATTGCATTAAATTTTTTCCTGTTATATATTTTAGAATGTAACTTCAAAATGTTCTGTTTAGAATAAGGAATGAATAAATACATAATAGAGTAGTAATAATAATAATGCATAATAGTATATACAAATACATAATAATATATATTTTTAATAAATAATTACCAAATCTAAATTAAGCAAAAACTAGGAATGAAAATTTAGTAATAGAACTTTAAAAACGAAACTATGCAAACACTATTTAGATGGCAAATAGATTTAATGCAAAAACTTCTATCATAAATGAACATTAAGCGATTGCCATTGTCTAGAATTGAGAGCTGCGAGCACTTCACTAGGGGTGTTCTCTCTCTTCAAAAACAAATTCGACCTATGCTGTTTACTGTTCTGCTGAATAGGCAAAGAACAGCTGTGATGGTCACCATGCTTTATTGTGTAAATGCTAAGAAAATCCAATATACCGTCATGCATTTTTCTGGACTTAATATTTAGCTTAAAATTATTCTCAATGTAAAGAATAAGTACATTATGAATTTAGGTAAAAACAAAAACTTTATTTAGCCAATTTTAATTTAGAATTTAACAATGTATATTTTATAAAAATGAAGCTAATTGGCTTATTTTTTACTTATTTTACTTTGAATAATTATATTTTTTTAAAAAAAAATATTTTACTTCATTAATTTTCATTTGTGAAAAAATTATATATAGTATTCTGACAGAATTATCCTGATATTATTTATAATAGCATTTTCATTTATTTTCTATTTTAACTTTGCCGTTAATATCCTATTTTATTTTTATAGAATGTAATTTATTTCATAAGGACATTAATAATAAAGAAAATAGTTCTTAAATTGTATTTTTGCACTTTATATATGATTTATAAAACATTCTTCGTTGTTTACTGTGGTTATATTTTTTTCTATTGACGCTAATAACCATTGTTCTAACATTAACTGTAAAATTCCCTTATAAAAATTAAAATAATGATTTTTTTATAATTTAATCAAATCAATGCATCAATATTTAACTATGCATTTAAATAAATATGGATAAACATAAACAAATTTTATCTTCATTTATTTAGAAGATATTTACAATAAACAAGAAAAGAAAGTGAATCTCAAGTACTAAAAGACATATTTTATTATAAGATATATGTAAAAATAAAACATATACATGGGAAATAAAAACAACTTCTATTATTAACTTTAGGAATATTCTATGGATTGTTATTTTCGTCAAAAATGGACAGACCGACGTTTGATGTTTGAAGGCCCAATTCCTAGTCTAAGTCTTAACATAAAGATGTTAGAAGGAATCTGGAAACCAGATACTTATTTTCACAATGGAAAAGGATCATATCTGCATACAATTACTTTACCTAATAAATTATTGAGAATATTTCAAAATGGTCAAGTACTGTATTCTATGAGGTATAATATATATTTTAATTATTATTCCAAAAGGTCTCTATACCTTATTGAATATTTTGATTTAAAAAGGAAGTTATGATTTTCAGATTAACAATTAAAGCAACGTGTCCTATGTTACTTCAGAATTTCCCAATGGATAAACAATCCTGCCCTCTGGTGTTTGGAAGCTGTAAGTCTTATATCTTGAAATGTTTTACATTTTTTAATTATAACAATATGTTTTAGTATTTTACTGTTATTTAAAATTAACTTTAGCCAGAAATGAAAACTTTA
This sequence comes from Latrodectus elegans, assembly GCA_030067965.1. Classification (NCBI taxonomy): domain Eukaryota; kingdom Metazoa; phylum Arthropoda; class Arachnida; order Araneae; family Theridiidae; genus Latrodectus; species Latrodectus elegans. The sequence goes on along the minus strand of CM057809.1, from coordinate 56,671,574 downwards.
ATAATTTTTATATATTGATTTGATTTAGTTTCTTAAGATTCAATTGTGTTATTCAAAATATAAAAATATACCAATTGAAATATCAAATGAGTATTTACATATCAGTAAGTTAACATTTATTTAACATTTTTGGCATTCAAATAGGAAATTTAATTGTTAAAGGGAAATGCTAAGCATTTTTGTAAAGTCGATATATTTTTAACAATAAAGTAAATATATTAAATATAATGTTTCGATGACCTATTGTAATAAATATATTGCAATAAATATATGTGACGTTAATATTTTAATATTAACACGTCACATTAAAAATTAAACAACAATTTTTTTAACATTTTAATAAATTATTTGAAAACTGAATTTTTTTTATTAGTAGGCTTGTGTCATTTCAGACGGATATACTAAAGATCATTTAATGTATCAGTGGGATTCCAGTGGTGCAGTTAGTTTAAATGATGGTTTGGTTCTCTCACAGTATGATCTGATAACATTCCCAGTGAAAAATGCAACAATAAGTGCTAAGACAGGTAACTATTATCTGACCAAAATAATAATAGTAATAGTACTCTTACCTATAATTATTATATTGTGTCACAGGCATATCTCAAATGCTATTTGAATAATTACAATCATTGATTTCTAATATGCAATAAATACTTAATATATTTATATTTAAATCATGTTTATTATGGTGATTATATTTATATTGCTAATCTATTATTTGCCAGTAGCTACTTTGAGGTGACTTTGCTTCTATAGGTGTTAGAAGATTTTCCAGCATGCAACATGTGCGCTCAAGAAAATGCTTTCCGGAACATATTTTGCATGGTCTTCAACTCTCTCGCGAAATCTTAGTGAAAAATCCTTGAATATTTTTGGACTTTTTAATGGTTAATAATCTCATGAACCTTGTCTAGCAGTAGCTGAACATGATGAATATCAAACAACAACTAATCTACGAAATTAATATAAAATATTTTCTACCATCTGCGATAGTATGAAGTTCATATTTTTGACTCCTAAGATCACTAAATCTATAAATCATTAATACCTTAAATATAAATTTTAATTGAAATTAAGTGACTAAGATTATTCTGTGAAGTTTTGATTTACTTAGATCAATTCCTTTCATAATTTTTCTTTTGGATGTGTTGTAAAATATTTTTTTTCTAATGAAAAAAAATGTTCATATAATTCCTTGAAGAATTTTTTACATAAAATTGTTTTGTATTCTTTATATATACAATCCTTAAAAAAGTATTTTTATATTATTTACTGTTTTCACATGCAAATAAATTTATATATCTATGTGTATATCACTTATTTAATAAAGAAATAACTCATAAGAGAGTAATTAACTCTTAAGAGAGAGATTGTTTATAGTAACTATATGTATTTTTTGAGGAATTTGGATTCAATTTAAAAATATATATTAAAATTAAATATATATATAAATGTATATTACTCTTACAACGACATATTCACACATTTGAATTTAAACCTCACGTTGATATTTGTTATGAAAATTATTATGTAGTTGGCTATCATATTTTCATTAGCTTTAAAATATAGCATTGTATTTTATTTTTAAGATCCCTTTAGGGTTCATTAGTATTGTTAACAGCAATGTTAGCATCTCTTATAAAATTCTATCTTTGATTTACTTATCAGGACAATAATTTAGAAATAAAATTATTGTCCTGATAATAGTATCAGTAATGGCTACCATATCCTAGCCTATTCGGATGAAATACGGCCTCTTTCTTGCTATATTTTATTAATTGCATTTTTCCTCAATTTGTTTTATTTCAATGGTTAATGAGAGAGAATAGAACAATAATCTAACTTAAGAGCAAATAAAAATATTTTGCATAAAGTATTATTAGTGATTAGTAAGTATACAGTTTAATCTTATTCAAAATTTTCTTTTCAGTAAATTTTGAAACTTTCGATTAAATAGAGAAATATTTTATGAAAATGACAATGAAACTAATTTTGCCCTCATTTTAAGTAAAAATTAAAAGATTGAATATTGAAAAACCATTTTTTCCAAAGTGAATGTATTTAGATGTTTTTTTTTTTCATTTTTTATATAATCACACGGATATTTATTTTCTACAAAAGTATGTGAATATATATATATATATATATATATATATATATATATATATATATATAACTCTGCTCATACTTTATTTTTATAAATAAAAACCTTTTACAGATTATCTTTACTGCTTTTTTACAGATAAGCACAAGTTGCCAAACGTTGTATCGATTTTTTATCATGAATACTTTTTGACTGAAAAGAAAGTAATAAATACAAATTTAATTTATTTTATACATTTCTCTAAATTATAATTATGTCCCTTCAAAGAATTTTTTTACATCCTTTAAAAAATGAAATGTTATGTCCTTATTTAATGCAAAATTTTGTATTAAATTTAATTATTTGAAAAATATTTTAAATTACTTCTAATTTAACTACATTTTTTCTAGGGCACCTGCAGTCATAAGAAATTGTTTCTATTATCATTAAATATCAATAATATATTTGAAATTCTATACTAGATTTTATGTTGTTATCTCAGTAAAAATTTGACCATTCATTTGAAAATTCTTCATTATAAGTCATTTGCATGATTGTTTGATTAAATAAATGCAGTTTTTCTTTTCCTATAACCTTATTTGATTGTTCAAAAGAAAATATTTCATATAAAGAGTTATTTCTAGTTCTAATACAAACTTATATAAAACATTCGTAATTCAAAATTATTACCATTGTATTTTATCTTGCATACATTATTCTGTGAATATTTTTACAAATATATTCTGACTTTTCCTGAAAATTTTATTTTTTAATCAGCATGTATATTATCGAGCAATATCAGTTCTTTATTTTTATAAGAGATAATTGTATTTATATTTGTATTTGTGATCTGAGTTATAGTTGTACTTAGAGAAAACTGATGTCTTAAGTAATTCGAAATTGAATTGCTCATTTTTTGATACAGGAATGTTTAGTGTGTTGCAAGTAAACTTTAACTTAAGAAGACACATGGGGTACTTCTTAATTCAAGTGTATGTTCCATGCATTCTCATTGTCGTTTTGTCCTGGGTTTCCTTCTGGATAAATAGAGAGGCCACAGCTGATCGAGTGGGACTTGGTAAGTTTCGAGAACTAGTTTTAACATGTGTGTTTAAATATTTCTTATTAACTCAGTGATTATGGTTTGCTTTTAGAAAGCTAACTTGCAGAAAACTTCATTATTATCCTCAAAATTCCTCTTATAACCAATGAATAGCTCTCTTTTGCGGGTAAAGTACTGTAAATAAACTGAAATATAAATTTTTGAATACTAGAAAATCATTCTTATCCCTTAGTAACACGAAAGTTTTTATTTATGTAGAGAAATTTACTTAAATTTTTTATTTTAAACACACAATTCTTATATTTTACGCATTTAACACTGTACATTTTTCTTCCCAAAAATATAATTAATACTATATATAAAACAAAATTTAAAATTTTCGATGTATTCTTTAAAGTAAACTAATTTATAGTTTGGAAGAACTTTAACTTAATTTTTTTTTATTTGTAACTATACAGGGAAACGTTTACGCGTTTCCATGATTGTGAAAATAAAAAAATGTATGATTTTTTTTACGAATAATAAATAAGATAAAATTAACGCATAACATATTAATGTAGGATCAATATTTTTAATGATCAAATCATGTTTTTAAAATCATTGAATGATAGTACTTGGTGTATGAATTTCTTTATGATTATAATTTTGTGCTAAAAATTCTAGCAACATTTATGCATATTTTATGATTTATAATGAATTTAAGAAAGAATATCATATTATACTAAAACAAAGGTTATTCTTCAGCTTTAAATAACATTGACTAAGTGATATTAATACAAGTAACATATGTATTACTTATCATTTAGTCTTAATGTTGTATATTAAGATTATCTGTTGGTCACAGCTTTTGGTTTTGCTTATCAATAAAGTGTTCAATCTGTAATTAATATAATTACAAATTGAACACTTTATTGATAAGCAAAACCAACAGCTGTCATTTGTCAGACTAATTTGGTTTGTTAATACAAATTCAAAACTGTTTGTCATATGCTTAACACCACTAGAAACATTAATTTCTCATTTTTATTTATAGATTATACATTGCTGATACTATTGCAATCGTGTGTGTATGCGTGTATGTGTAAATTTTCTCACACGATAAACAAAAAAAACATAGATATTATAGTTATAAAAAAATTATTATGAGCAATGAAATTAATTTTTTTTAAAGTACTGAAACATTTTGCCAAATGTAAAATATCATAAAATAACATGAGGAAAGTTAGTAATCATTAATAATTACATATGTCACTAAATTGTCTACTGCATGTAATTATTTTTCTTCCAAAATGAATGCAAATGTAAGTCGTCATTCATAATGTTTTTAAGTAAAGCGCATCATATATGATTAGTATTCGTCAATAATAGCATAGAATTTTTAATACATTGATAAAAAAAGTAAAATTTATCCGCTAAATTCAGCTTATAATTTATTCATGTGAGTTTAAGATACATCGACAAATACTTTCATTATAATTGAAAAATGGACATATTCTTATTTTACGTCAATAATTCATCGTAGTTCTAGATGCTTGAAGGGATTTGAAATTCGAAAAAATTATAAACTTATCTCTCTTATTACTATTTTATATAATAATAATTAGTTCACAGGTGATACATTTTATAAAAAATTAAGTTATTTAAGAACTAATTGAATTCTTTAGGAACTGAATTTTGATTATTCTCATGTTTATTATTTTTTTATATTTACATAAATAAACATAACAGCATTTATTGGAACAAACATTTTCTAATATTGTATGCTTATGTGCACGTTTTTTTTTTAAATTCCCATATTTGAACTTATATAAATTAATTATGAAGTGGCAACTTGATTTAAGGAATAAAAAAAATTATATACATAACAAACATGCAACAGAGAAAATTAATGTACTTTTGATCTTTATTAATAAAGGAAGTAAAGATGCCCTATTTATTTTTTACAAAATGATATAATGTTAGATTTTTATTTGTACACATTCAAGTGAAAAATTATTAAAATAAAATTTTATAATTCAATTTACTCTATTACACTGAGAATACTATGATAGTCTACTAATGTCAGTAACAATTTTCTTTTTAATATTACAAAATCTGTAATTTTTAAAAACTTAAATTTTGGAAAAATGTTGTTCAGATTCCAAATTAAACAGTTCTTAAACAATATTCGCTTTATTTTTCACACATAAATGGAATGAATCAATAAATATTTGGTGTACTGATTTCTATAACTTAAAGTAATGAATAATAAAAAATAATTCATAATATTTTGCTCAAATGAAACATTTGATATTTGATTCTAATGACATTCACGAAATAGGAAATTCTTCCTTAAAATGATTTCTTAAAGTCTTCTAATGTCTTATTTTATTTCTTTTCTCTTTTATCAAAATGATGACCCTATCGAAATTCCTAAAGAAATTAATTTTTGAAGGTCATCTATTAAAATAAGATCACTCATAGTTATTTAGTTATTTTTAATCTGTAACAAATCAACAGTCTCCCAAGTGGACAAAACTGGCTAGACTTTCACTCTGATTTTTAATTCCAATTTACTTCTTTACGATATAATTTTAGTTAAATTACCCTCTCATAAATAACTAAATGTATAATTGATTTTTCTAACAAATAATGAACTTCTCCATTTTGAAGACAGCGAGAAAAGTAATTAAAAGCTCACTTATTAGCTTTCACTTATTTGCAAAAACTTTATTCATTATTTCTTTTACTGAAAATCAATAGATTTACAATGAATATTTTTCTGAGTATAAAAAGCTTAATGTTAATAACATGACTAAATGTTTATCTTGCACTGAAATTAAATAGAAATGTTTCGCTATTTTTTTCTATGTTTAGATATTTACTGGTTACTAATAAAAATATTATCATCATTTTAAATAATTTAGATTACAATTAATTCTGTGCAAACTAGACCAGTATTTACTGAATTTGAAAAGCTTACAAGGTATGTTTTGATTAAAAGCTTAATTCGTGTAGCGATTTCTTTACTGTGTTTATTTTATGTACAATGCTACAACGTATGTGATCATAAATTGCTTCAACATTGTAAATAAATATTTGTTGTGTTTACAGTTAAATGTGCAATTATTTTATTTTGTGACAATTTTTTATACTATGTCTAAATTCTTTTTCTTTGATATATTAAATGCTTCCTAGTAATTCCAAGGGATGAAATTATTTTATCATTATATATTAAAATGAAAAAAAGCTGTAAATTATATTGAACGTCTTGTAATTTTTAATAAGAGATAAGTTTGTTATGAGAAATTCATTTTGGGATTATTATTAACAAACTATTAAACTATTAACTTAGAAATTAAATTCTAAGTCCAAACTACTGTCAAACTGTAAGTGGAAAATTGCCTTCCATACAATGCAACTAAGTTAGTTTTGTAACTATTTATATATCTTACTTTTGTAGGAGTCTACTACTGGAACATAGCACTGAATCAATAGATTTTAGTAAAATTATAATCACTTCGAAATATATATATAATTCACAACTAAAACAAATCTATAAATAAAACCCCTCTCTATGCACTATATATAAAACTATACTTTCATTCTAAAATACATTTTTACTAAATACATAGGCTGGCATGTTATTAATGTATAATAACTATAAGAGCACTTAATTACCTTTGCAGATATCTTTGTAGTTTTTAATAAAAATTTTCATGTGTGTAGAATCTTAAGATAGGTTTGCAAATGGTTTATTTAACTAGTTGTAATTTTTCTTCGAGACATCATTTAATAGCGAAGTTTAGTTGGAAAAACATTGCTTCAATTAATTTAAACCCAATATTATAGTTTTGTGGAAATATGAATATTATGTTTCCAGAAGTAAATATCCCGATTTAGTTTATATAACTGAAAATTTCATTTGTCTTAAAGTATTTTGCCAAGAATTATTGATTGTGTTTTGATTTTATGGCATGTCTATTTTAAAAATATTATTCTAAAATTTATATACGCAGTTATCAAATTTATTTATCTACTTACATTTTTATAATATGACCTACTACAATAAATGTTAACGAATTTTCGATTTATAAAATGTTTTACAGCTACTGTTTTTCCTGAATAATTAAATTTGCAAATTCAGTTTTAAAACGGAGAAATTAACAAATAAAAAATATTTTACATTCAAAAATATTTTTATTTGTTTACATAGGAATAACAACTGTGCTTACATTGTCAACCTTTGGCCTTGATACCAAAACAGATCTTCCGAAAGTCTCATATCCTACTGCTTTAGATTGGTTTGTCATTATGTGCTTTACATTTGTAATAGCTACTCTTCTTGAATTTGCTGGAGTTCATTACTTCACCAAAATTGGATACGGTGAATTCCCTTGCATTGAATCAGGCGCGGAATCCGAGACTGAGCTTGGCGCATCAAGAGCTGTTGGACCAACTACAGTTAGTGGAAGAGACGCCGTAAGTGATAAATCTTAAATTAATACCTTTTTTGAAGAAATTTCCATATTTCAATTTAAATTTGTTAATCTATTGAGTATTACCTTTGAAACTAAGTTAGTAATATTTTTTATCTTTTATTTTTGTCAAAAATCAATTGAATTAATAGATTATTACTTACTTACAGTGCACCAAAATAACGTATACAGAGCACTCAATTATAAATAGCATAAAAATGCAATTTATGTTTCACTTTAAATTACGAAAAAATAAGATATAAATAAAATAACTATAAATTTTTTAAATAATTATTTCTACAAAGATCAGTGTCAATAAAGATGGTAAAAGAGGTCGTTAGTAATGTAATTTAAGTTTTAAAAAAATTGATTATTTATTACAGCATAAGAAACCTTAAATGTAATACTTATTTGTAGAATAATACTAAGACTTTAAGGAGTTTATTTAATGATATTCATTGATAATTTCAAAGTTAGTTTCAAAAAAAAAAAAAAAAAAATTAAAACTTGTACAGGTATATAACTTGTGTTATATATATATATATATATATATATATATATATATATATATATATATATATATATATATATATATATATATATATATATATATATATATATATATTCAGTATAATGCAATAATTTTTTTTCGTTTTTTTCAACAAATCTATGTTTACAAATTGGAATCAATCAACTTTTAAATACATGTTAAAATTAATATCTTTAGGTTATTTATATTCATGTGAAAATATTTACTAAATTTGTTATTAATTTCCTATGGGAAATTAAGTCATCCAAAATCAATTAGATGTTTTAAAGCATTAATCGAGTTTTAAAGAAAGGTTTGGATGTTATAATGATCAGTTTGTGTTTTTATTGATAAAAATAATATTTGTAATAAAATATTTTGAGTAGGTACTATACCCAAGTCCTCTTCTTCGACCATCGAAGAGAAGAAGGTCTTCAGGTTACTTTCCCAGTTGCCGAGATATGAGTATCTGCTGCATACAGTTTTGGAATTGCTTCTTGGCTAGTGAGGAATACAAAGCAGCAATGAGGCGAAGAGTGGCCGGACGACCAGATGCTGTCAACAGCGTTAGCAAAATTGATGAAATATCCCGAATTTTATTTCCATGTTTTTTTGTCGCTTTAAACTTGTTTTACTGGTTTATCTATGGTAGCAAGCATCAATCTTCTACATGGGAAAACTCTTAACTATTTTCTCATTCAGATAGAAAATTAATATCAAGTATAAAATGTTTTGTTTCAACAAAATTCCGCATTCCACGTGTATAAATATTTGCATCATCATCTTAGAAAGTTTAATTTATAATATATGTAGTTTTATTTTAGTGTTTGATATGATAATGATTTTAAATGTTACACTTTTATTTTAGACAGCATTTCCTCTTTCTTTGAAATTATACTGAATAAATATGTTCTCATTTTGTTCTTTATCTTTATTCATATTTCATGTTTCATGTATCGAAGCAAATGCAAATACAGTATTATATATATATATATATATATATATATATATATATATATATATATATATATATATATATATATATATATATATATATATATATATATATATATATATATATATATATATATATATATATATATATTGTATTAACATTACATTAGAAATACAAACTTATGATTCAAATATTATTCAAATGATTCTGTCATAAATATTTATCTTACTTATTTCACTTATTTGAAATTTTATTTTTACACCATGATAATAGTTTGTGCATGAGTTTTGATAAAAACATTGAAAAGTTGAAAATTGAATACGTGAAAAATTGCTGACAATTCAATTCACATCTATATTTTTTCTCGTGTGAAAGAGATAATCTAGTATTAAAAACTTTTTCTCAGAAAATGTGTGTTCACGGCTAAAGCATTATTCTATATTTCATTACTTCCAGATGATCAATACTGTATCGAGTAAGGTGAAAATGTGAATTTTCGAGTCATGAACATGATTAAAACAATAAAACTTTCTTTGTATCTCATTTTTTAAGCATTCTCTTGATCATTTTTATATTCTGATATGTGCTTTGTGTGACTCATTTTTCATTTTTTTTCAATGAGTAATGTGTACAGGCATATTTTTATACTTTCTTCAACATCATGGTATTTTATTTTGTTGAATCTCCTTTTGAGATTTTAAGAAAATAATCTTAGTGAAAATCAGCTCATGTATTTTGCAACTCAATTATGTTTGGATGTAATAATGATATCTAATATAGATACTACAAGCAATAATGTGAGTAATTTTGAATTTCATTGAAATGAAGATTTTGGATTATTTCAGGAAAAATAGTAACAAATATATGTGAGTAATATACACTGTAAATTTATATCCCTTTTTGATAATATTCTTCTAATAAACTCTTTTTTTCATATATAAACTGCAAATTAAAAGCTTCTCCTTAATCATATCTTTTTCGATCTTTTTAGCTTAATTTCAAACAGAAATAAGATAGTTCTTTCAGAATCAGTTTATTTTGCTTTGAAATTAAAATATTTACGTATTTAACAAATCTATATAATTATATGATTAATCCATTAAAATAATAAATTAAAGAAAATTTCTCACATAATGTTAGAATATTCGGGAATTTCAGTAAATTGATGAGTTAAAAAGAGAAAATATAGACCGAATTTCAAAACAATTTTAAACTTAATAAACATTATATCGTTTTCCATTTTAAATATTTAATAATTTATTTTTATTATTAAATAAAAAACAATTTTAATGAAAAACAATTAGTGTAAAAAAAACAATGCAAAAAACATTAGCTCTCCTCATAAATTTCTATTCTAAATTCCTGGAGTAAAAATAATCTTTTTTGTGTGGGTTTTTTCTTAATAAAATTCTAAAGCATTACCTATTTAGCAACTATTTATCAAAATGACTTATAGTTCTAGAATAATGAAATATTTACATAAATTTTTATGACATACTTAAAATTTCATACATATATTGTAATATCTGTTAAAATAATTGAGGTATATTTCGTCTACATAGATATTCTTTACATAACTATTATATACTAATTCTTTACATAACTATATATATTTTAATAATTGAGGTATATTTCGAATATAATATTACTATGCAAGTATTAATATTAGATGTATATTTCTTAAATAATATTCAAGATTAACATATGTTGATGTCTTTCTAGAAAATAGTGTAATTTATTATCAAAATTAAGCGAGAAGATCTTAAGAATGAAATGCACATACAATATTAAGAAATTCTAAAAACATGCATTGTTATGCTAGAAATAAGAATATATAAATTTATTTTCTTTATGGTTTTTGATATTCTATAGTATATTAACTACAATATATCAATCTTGAATCATTTAAATCTAAAAAACTAAGAACTATAAATGCTTTTTAGAAATAATTACTACAATTTAAATGTAATAACTGTTGAGGAACGAAAAAAATATCAATTAAAATAATTTATTTTTTATAATTTTAACTGACATACATTTATAATGAATCAATAATTAGTTTATGTAAATAAAGCTGCTTATTACTGATTTAATAGTGAAATAGTTCTTTGTAAGAATGTATTATCTATTTTATGATGTGTTTCTTTCATAAAACACTTTTTAAGATCCAGAAAAAAGGTTACTGTAGTACACTTGAATTACAAAAATAACGTCCACTCAAAAAAATTACAGATTTTCTTCTGAAACAAAAGATTCATACTAGGTTTCAACGAACTGTCAGAAAAATTAAAAGTCTCCTGACCTATATCTCAGTAATCAACGATCAATGACATGCTAATTTACTTATTTTAATTAATTTGTAAGCAGAATATGTATTGAAATGAAATACTCATTAATATCTGTAGGTTATTTCAGTAAATATGCATAGGTTATTATAATCTAAAATAAAGATGAAATAAACCAGACATCTAAAAACGATTTTAAGGAAGGAAAGCCACGAAAATCATATAATCATACGAAACAAACACTGATTGACAACTAAAAATATTTAAGCAAAAATAGGATAGATGAAACGTTCTAATACTACTTTAAGTGATCTTAGAACGTTTTACCTAACCTACTTTTACTTTTATTAAGTATTTTTTTATCTTTTCAACAAATGACACCATGTTCACTTATAGATCTTGCGCCATAAAACCAAACCAACCAACGTACACCAAAAAGCTTAGATAAGTGTGTTAAAATATACAATATTATACACATAAAAATTCACCTACTATAAGTCTATATGAAGAACGTCTATCGAAATAAATAAGAACATAAGAGAAGTAAAGTTTAGAACAATTTATACATAAACAAAAAGCGGAGAGATAGCTGAAATCTCTACAAATTTTACTTTTGCAGTCAGAATTAAAACTGTAAAACATTGGAAAACATATTCCACGGCATATGATCCAACATGTTTTGAAGAAATATTTATAAAATCTGATTTGTTATTAGCATGTCTAATCACTTATAAAATTAGAAATTTAAGCATTGATAATGTTAAACAAACTTTGCTTCCTAATTGTTTAAAAATACGGTTAAATATAACAAAGAGAAAAAAACTGATAAATTAAAAAGATTTTAGAAAAAAATTTAGTAAAATCTTGCTTAAAGGATTAAGGTATTTAACTGACTATAAAACTTTTGGAAAGAGAGATACTAAAATAGATATTCAATGATATTCATACCTTATTCGCAATATTTTAACTCATTTAGAAAATTTAAACCAATATTTATTTTTCTATAATTCCATCACATATTTTGTTTAAATATGATTATTTCATAATTTTAAAATTATTCAGTACATTTGCTAGCAATTGGTCAGAACACACAATCAAAATTAAATTTTGTATCAACATTCAAATTATCCAGTTTAGTAAAGTCATCTCTAATTTTTCTTTTGTCATAACCGAAAGTATTCTATATTGCTTTTATCGTCTTGTATTTTAAATTAACTTATGTTTACATCAAAACTATTAATTTCACCTAAAAATTCATTTGCTCTATATTTAAAATTTAAGTGGCTCCGTTTTCGCAACTTTCTCTTTCAGACTTTTCACTCTAGAGTTAAAATATTTCATTCAATATAAATCTATAGTTTTTTACTAACTATTGATAACTGTATTTCATTATATTTATCTTCATCTAATTTATTTATCTATTCACCCTATATATGATCTATTTCAATTTTTTGGTTACAATTTTTATCATATCTATATAAATAATAGTGTCCATATTTTAATCACACACACATTTTATCCCCACATATATTGAATATTTTATATAATCTAAACCATACGACTTTATAGATATTCGTATTAATTTATTATTAACACAACTTTTACCTTATAATTAACTTTTATAGTCATTATTTCTTATATTAATTTTTATAATGTTTTTATAATAATTTCTAAACAATTAACTTTATTTTCAAAAGTTAGCCACTTTATATATCTCACATCACTTAACTCAAACTCATTAAGATGTATGTTTCATTTTTCAACTGTTGCACATTCATTTCATCTATATATATATATAGATATATATATATATATATATATATATATATATATATATATATATATATATATATATATAGTTCATGTACCAATAAAATACTTTTATTTATCATTATTCTTTATTTCCAAATTTTTGTCTATTTTATTTCATCTACATTGCATTTATAGTGGTTACATCATAAGAGCAGGACTTACATAAGGAAACCAAGAATGTTTTATTAATATACTAACTGGGATACAATTTCTCATATGCAAATATTTTACATTTTATCAATACAAACAATTTTTTAGTATATTTTTTAAAGATTGAATTATTTTATAGGATATCCGACAGGAATCAAGTTATTAATAAATTATTGAATAGCATAAACATATTTCAACATACTTACCTTTGTCATTTTCTGTCGTTACATATTTCCATTAGGTGAGTTTTAAATTATATATGTATATCAATTTAGTGGATTCAGTTTTGTAAGTTCAATCCGCTTCTGCTTTCGTAAAATATATTTCTTGGATTTAAATGTTCAACAAAATATCACTCTTTATCTAAATAGTATTATAAATAGCGTCCTTTTACTTATTTTGTTTTACCGTCTTTCTATGTAAGTAATTCATATATATAGGGATTTGTATATTACTGTTATTTTTGTATAATGTTTTGACCACCTGTGTCTGCAACACCCCTTTTGGCCACAAAGTAACTGAAACATAGCATTTTCTGGAAAATCACGCATTTTATATGTCTATTGAGTTTTTTGTTTTTTTCCATTTTATAGAATGCAAGCTGTACATTACTACAATGTTTATGATAGACAATGTAACCTAAGTAATTAATTTTTTCTTTACTGGTCCCTAAATAATATTCTGATAAATAACAATTGTTACTTTTTATAAGAACTTGTTTCTAAATATAATTATATATATTCCTCCTAGAATGATAGCATCAAAAAAATCTATGTTTTTAATTTATAAAAATAATACTTCATTCCAAAAATCTTCTTTTTAAAATATCTAAATCTAATCAACTATAATTGATAAATTATTTTCTAAAATCAAATACACCACATTTTATTATTTAAGAATTCAACTCTTTTTTATTAGTTTGCATTGAATAGTATTTAAAATGAAAAAAAAAGTTCCAAAAAGCACCTTTGTAATTTTAACAGCATTGGTCATTAAACTATTCTAAAGAAGAAACTTTTCTTGTGATCCCAGTAATTTAAATATTTTTGGAAAATATATTAACAGTATGAATGTTTTACTTATGGAATCAATAAATTTTTCGCTTTATGCACAGATGAATACATTTATAAAAGACTTATTCCTTGATACATAGTAAATAATTTAATTTTGCATTTGAAATAGTATTTTGCGAAAAATTGAAAATCAAATCCCTTTCTTTAGAAAGCTTACATTGTTTTGACGAAAAATCAGAAATTGAAGACGTTTTTGCCCCATGTGGGATTTGAGTTTTGACAGAACTTTAAAAACGTTTACTTGTAAATATTTGTTGAATACTTTGGCATTGCATAACAATATTTTAAAATATATAAATAAAACCAAATTATAACTATTGATAATAACTCAATTCAGGAACAGAAAACAGATAATGATTTTTATCAAATAACTATTTTTAATAGTTATTCTATGAATGTGGTTTTAATTGATAAATACATATAAAATCATAAAGAGTGATTTTCGGTAGTTATTTATATTTAAATATATTTTTATTACAGTCATTAAATTACTAAATTGTCTTCAACTTTTCCTGTTTCTTGATTAGTTTCAGCATAAAAACCGACATACATTTAATTATTGCATTCATCACAAAAAACTTTTCTCTTTTGAATATTTTTAACATTTTTTTGTTCTCAAGCTTTTCATTCAGTGGAGTTTAAAACAAAATTTGGGATTCTTCTTAGTTATTTCCAATATTTTTAGCATTTTATTGGATTTAAATAATAATTAAAATAAGTGTTTCAATATTTATGATAATCTTCAGACTGGGGCTTAGAATTTTTGCTTCTTTATCTTTTCATATTTTGCTTCCATTTCAAATGTTTCCATATAGTCTTAAGAGCATTTAAACTATTTAGAATATTCTTTTTTATAATTATTGCTATATTTTTGGCATTTAAATAATGTCCTTTCTTCCAAAATTCATACTATTAATTTGCAATTACTTTCACTTATATTATTGGTTTTACAATTACTTTTCCTAATATTTTAATACAATTTAATTAATATCAATGCTTATTCTTTTTATCAATAATCGAAATAATAATTATTACCTAAAAGTCCTATGATGATTAAGAATGTATTTCATCTATCAGAAGAATAAGATGAAATGTATCCTTAATTAACAATAATGTTAATTAAGGATACTTTTCATCTTATTCTTCAAATTAATTATTGTTCTTCAAATTAAAAATATTCAAAGTTCTTTAAATATTTTAAATTTTATTTCGAAAGGATATGATACTGTTTATGAATTTTTTTCAAATAATTTTTTTGTAATGTTTTCCAGCGTGAATCATAATATTTCATACAAAATATAAATAATTTAATTTTTTAAACAGATATTCAGAAGACTGAGATTACAGCCATTGACCTAATAAAACTGATATTGAAATCAAATTTAATTTTGAAAATGTCCCTTTTACTTACAGTGTCATACACTTTTATTAAATTTAAGAATTTGCATTCTACAGGTAATTTAATCACTGTAAAATAAAGCATTTATTCCGTAATATTCTATTCCATATATTTACCATTTTATCACTTGAGATACATCAATGTTTTAAGCATATTTATTTGACGTTATTTGATGATAAAATAGTATTTTAAATTAGGATGACATGTATTATTATCTACTGTATTTTTATTTCCAATATGCTAAATATGGTCTTTAATATTAAATTATACGACAATATTGAGATTAAAGTTTACTGGTTTTAATATAATTTAAATTATTTTCTATGTGTATATTATAATTTTAATACATTTTTTCCAGATTTGAACAGATTAGCCTTCGGTTATAAGATAATCTTTATTTCTTTTTTTCAAGCTATCGAAAATATTTTACAATTTTTTTTAATTTTCAATATAAACTAAAAAGTAATTAACAAGATCTTACTTCATTTTGTTCAAACTTGTTAAAAGGCAAGAGTAATCAATAAACTGTTATTTCTTTATTTCAATATATCAGACATAAATAACTTCTTAAAAATTTATTTTGTTTTTATGTATAAAAAGTTTACTTTGTTAAAAATTTTAAAATAAAATAACAATTATCTTTTTAATTACTTATTCATACAAGCCTTCTTAGTCCATGTCTTTTTCCTTTTAGCTCAATTTTTTGAAACATTTAGATTTAGTAAATCAGCTAAAACAGTTTTATAGCTACCACTTTTTAATATGATAAATAATGAATATGACTAACTAATTTTTCTCTCAACCATGTTATACAAGTACCTTAAAATATTTTTGAATTCATTGATATATACTGCCTTTAAAAACAACCAAACAATTTATTTTCTTTACATGTTTTTATAAAAAAAAGTTTCACAGTAAATTAGCTTGTTAAAAGAAACAATTTTTATCACATTTTTTATGTAAAAATTATTGTTCTCAAGCATTTTTATAATTTTCACAAGTATATTTAATCGCTAAAGTTTGGATGAAGTGTGTAAAAATATTTAATGTATATTTTAGTTTTAAAATTTTATGTTTTTAAAATTAGAACTAAAATACAAGTTGCAATTTTTTTATATTAAATCATTTTTATTTTTTCAAGTTAGCTCTTTTTAAAAAATCATCATTGTCCTTGATATTTCTTGACAAAGTATTTCCTACGTTAAAAAATATAAATAAACTCATGAAAATTTATAAATTTTTTAATTAATATTAGGTGCATGTGATGCATAAAAATTATAGATTAAGAAAGATTAATTAGCACGAGATTAATTTATTATAGGATTCATAATTGATACCATCATTAAAATTGAGTACGGAATTTGAATGAAAATACAAAATAAAATGACAACTGTACGAGGATCATCCTGAAATTTTTACGGTACACCTTTAAAGTTATATTAACATTTATAAAATTTAAGCTATGTTATGAAGCTTTACGAGTGGCCAAAGAGCATCTAGAACATAAAATGTAATAAAAGTCTTCAGCATTAATGCGCTTCTGATGACGGATTCTTCAAAGATTAAATGTCTTAAGCCATTCATTTCTGGGGATCGATTAAGAAGTAGCCAAAACTTACGTGTATCGGAATCAGGTAAATAAAGTGAATTATCTGTAACTTTGATAAGCTGTGTTTCAAGAGCTAACATTTTCAATCGTGTGCAATGAGAAAATATTTGTCAGGGTTGAAGATGAAACTTGTAACATTCACTTTTTGAAGAGTTTTTGGAAAGCATTCAGCAACGTATTATATTATGTCTCTCCAGTTTGATTATTTTGAACAGTTCTGTACATCCGAAGAAAACGACATGCATTACTTTTTCAAGCTACGTTGTTATGCAGATCAAAATGTTATATTTAATGACTTTATACAGAGTTGTATTAGGAAAATAAAAATTCACCAGCTTCTTCAAACTTTGTTGACTTTTCTTTCTCATAACTCCAAAGATACATAATGATGTTTTTCAATAATGTTATTAGATTTTCCACACGTTATTTATTTTAATTCTCTCTGATTATTTATTTTAATTCCCCTTGATACTGTTCAAGATTTCAGATTGAATAACACTAAAAATACAAACGTTTTATCGTTTTTGCTTACAAACAATTATATATATCTCATATTTCAACAGCAGAATTGCTTGCATAATTTTTTCATTTATTGTGATTGGAGGATTTTCAATGACACAGATTATTCAACACTTTGTGTGACAGAATTTATCTTTAAAAAGCAAATCTAATCGGTCATTTTTGAAGTTTTAGAGATTTACCCAGCAGATTTGTAGTTGCTGAAATCCAAGTGACTAAAGTTTAAATAATGTTTACAGATATTAGGTACATATGATTTGCTTAAACTGTCTCATTAAATTGAGGATTAATAGATTAATTTTTTCATTAAATAAAAACACACTTAAACACCCAAAGTATTCGAAAATAATGTATATTTTTATCAATAAAAAATTAGCTTTTTAAAAAGCTTTTCTTATAGTTAAAATAGCTTTTCTTGCAATAGAAGTCATTAAATCAAGTCGTTAACCTCAGGATAATATTTCATTAATTGGTAACGCAGTTCTGAGGGTCTAACCTCATTATATACCTGTGAATTACTTGATACGATGAAATAGTGCTTTTTTTTTTTAATTCACT
Organism: Latrodectus elegans; assembly: GCA_030067965.1. NCBI lineage: Eukaryota > Metazoa > Arthropoda > Arachnida > Araneae > Theridiidae > Latrodectus > Latrodectus elegans. Next base: position 56,653,079 of record CM057809.1, on the reverse strand, counting down.
AAGATTTCATTTCAACGAGAATCTCATTCATTATAACTCAATTTACAATTTTTAAGAACATAAAATCCCAACATTTTTCTTAATTTTTTTACAACGTTTTATGTCAAAATATATAAACCTAGTTTTGGTCTTCTAAATATTACTCTCTCTTTTCTTAAACTTCCTATCACATTTTCTTTTCATAAAAATTTTAACAATTTAATTTTAACAATAGTATTGGTGATAAAATGTGCTAATAAAATATATAAAAACAAAAAATTAATGAAACGCAGAAAATATTTTTCTTAAACCACTTTCATTTTACACATTTTTATTTCTTACAAAAATACACATCGCATGTATACTTTTTTTTTAAATTATGTAATTTTATTCATTTAATATAAACAATTCAAAGCAAAAACTAAGACTTGTTATATAAGTTTAAAATATATATCATATACACCTATACTTAATATTTTTTCTGTTACACTTAGTAAATCAGAAATTTATTTACACAAATGATGTACGTATATATTAAAAAATATTTTAAATGCTTCTAGAAAGAGTAAGTTTATATCATAAATAAAATTATAAACTTATAAAACTGAATCTATTTTAAAATAGTAGTAAGTATAGTGGATAAAATAATTTCACTTGCAGTATTCTACGCTAGCAAGAGAATTATATTATTGGTTAATGTTTTACAAAATAAATTTACGTAAACATATTTTGTAAAACCCATTTTCTTCGCTCTGAATACAACTTGAACATGAATAAAATCAGCTGAAGTTTATTTTTGCTACTTTTATAAATATATGATTCAAATAAATGCTTATACGGTTATTATATTACGTTACACTATTGATCAAAGATTTTATAGCTGATAAAAACCAGATATTTTAGAAATATATTCTCTACTATCCAAAATTTAATTTTCAGAATAAAATTTCTTTCACGAATTAATAACGTAAAATATTTTAAACTAAAACGGCATCAATTAAAACGAACTTTACTTTAAAAATTAATAATAAGGGAAATTATCTGACATCACACAGAAAATGATTGTTATAAGACTCTTAAAAATATAAGAGAACTGGATAAAAATGTTATGGAAAAAGTTAAATTTGGGAAAGCTATTTTTATATTTCTATCGTATTTGGTTTCTAATTTCTTCTTCTATTTTTTGCCTTCAGAGTCTTCACAGCTAAAACTAATGATTTTGTAATTTACATATATGTTTGTATATATATGATATAATTCTAAAGAATTTTTACACAAATTAAGATGGGTAATAGTACCTATCTAAATAAATAAATTAGAAACTAGATTCACATGTATCCCACTCTGAGATACACAAAAGTCGAAAGTAGTAATTCATCAAACAAAAACAAAGAGAGTCGTTGGTCCAGACAATTGTGAGCTCACTCAGCTATTACCTGGGTATGATTTACGAGGTGATGGGTTGGACTCTTATCAAGCATTTTGGATATTTTTGTGCTTGTCAATATCTTTTTGTGTTATCCGGGCTTGCAAGTGGATGCTGTGTGATCATGTAATCCAAGTCATCGCCTCTGGTGTCATTTTGTACCTGCTGCATTTTTGTCACCCTCTTCTAAGACTATTGAGAAAGTACCATACGCAAATTTCGACAGAAATTGACTAAAACATTATATACAGAAAATGATAAAATAACCAGTTTGAGTTCCTTTTAATGAGTTAGTCTTTTATTTTCCTTCTTAATTTTTAATCTATCACTTTTGTTATAGGTGCGTCATGTTTTAAATGAAGTTTTCTATTATATACTATGCCCCTAGCTTTAAAAGACTTATTCATGATTTGTGAAATATATATCCAGACATTCTTTTCATCATCTCAAACAAAATAATTCAATATTATTTTATTTTTAGATATGATTAGGAGGTATATATGACGTTATTTTAAAATTAAATAAAAATTTATTGACATTTAGTTGCTTATGATATTTTAGTTTTTGTTTCGGCAATTAAATTTTTTCAATGTTTTGAATACTACAGATTATTAAATTTTAATTAATTAATTTACGTTTATATTAAATTCCTTAGACCATTTATTGTTATAAGAAATTAAGCTTTCAGTGTAAAATGTAGTTGTGTATTGAATGATATAGTTAAGTGCACCATATAGTGTTATATGCACTGTATTTCAACATTCCTTTTAAAAAGATACTTGCACAAAAATCTTGGTAATTATTTCTTATTTGAAAATTCTCAAAACAAATCGAGCTTAGAAATGTCTCCATTATTAGAATATTCTATGTGTACTAACTATGACAAAGATGCTTATAATAGTTTTAATTAAACATAGTATTTATAGTTTTTATTACAACACTAAAAATGTGTTTCGATTATCCTTTACAAATTTTGTGTCCTTACTTATTTAGGTTCTCAACTGATACCCATTAAGCATTTTTGTATGAAAAGGGCAAGATATTTTATAGATTGTTTTTGAGCATAAATTCATTTGATAAAACTTCGAATGATTGTAATAGATTTTTCTTAAATTTCTCCTAATCTATCTCTGTCTATTTTTCTGTTGTTATTATTTGCCAATTTTTATTTATTTTTTGGAAATTTCTAAATATTTGATTAAAAATTGACATGAAAGCACAAAATATACACCAGTCACAAGACTGTTATTTTATTGATTTATACATAAATTATTTAGGTTTTCTTATTTCAGTAGACCGCTATCTAACATCTGTCTCGTCATTGCTTACAACTTTTTATAAACACTATTATATTTACATAGAATTTTTAATGATAAATAAAGTTTGAGTTTGCATAATTAGCTCCAGGAAAAAAAGAAATTTTCTGTTTCGTTACCGTGGACAATACATGGAACAAGCTAGAATCTTCACTTAAGTTACATTAGTGCAAAACGTTCCATATAATGATTTCCATCAAACTCCTCTTTCTGAGGGTTTCTCAGAAGTCCGTAGTTACCTGGTTGGTTAGGTCGTCTATCTAACTATCAGAAAGTAGTTAATTCAAATTAGGACTAAACAGAAATTTTGCGTGTTTTTTACCAGCGGCTAGAACAGGTTAAATAGATCGTGGTCACGATATCCTGTAAGCTAAATCTTTGGAGAGGTCAAGTCAAATTTATTAGGGGTCTTTTTCTTGGTTCCTGTTTTCAAATTACGAAATCTCTCATCTGGATTCTTCCATTTAACTGCAAGAGCCGAACTCAGGACTAGGAACAGAGAAGCATGCTTATAGAAGAACAGCAGCGTTTTCCCTCTGATCAATATACTCTTCTATCATATTGGTCTCCGAAGTTTAATGTTTAAGCAATTTTTTAATTATTAAATTCAAATTTTGTGTTAAAATAATTAATGTTAGATAGTCATTTATCATATATATATTCATTACTTTTTGTATAAGTGTATTACGCCATTTACTTTATATATAATCTTTAAATACATTATTAAGCACTGCACTTAATGAAAAACATTAATTTCTTTTTTGAAAATGTAATACATTGATTTCATATTGAGAAATAATTAATTTTTAAACACGGTACATGTTAAACTTGAGTCTATTTTTTACATAGTTATTTAATATTTTAATAGAAATGAAAGTAATAGATCAATGTGCTTGCTCTACTTATACATAATGTTTTAATTGTCCTTATCAATCAAGGATTTGTACCATTTACCATATAATAAAATCTAAAAAATGTGTAGTTGTTTTGAGTTTGAAAAAATATAGAGTCACCCTCTTCGTTCTCTACCTTAAATTAATTTCAATAAGACAACATAGCTGTATGAAGTGCAGCATTTTCCTCCATTAACAAAAAAATAATCAGCTGCAGTTCCAGCATGTTTTCAAACATAACCATGGAATTTATTTTAAAGTATCACAGGATTTATATTTAGATAGTTCTCTTCACTTAAGTTCAAAAACATTCAGTTCGATTTCTATCTTCTAAAGTAGTATTTATAGTCACTCGGAATTGATCTTAAGCTATATGACCGGGTTTAGTTAGCCTTTATACGAAAAACAGCTACAAAATGACAAAACAAAAAAGGATATTAGGTAGTAAATTTTCAATCACAAGTAAGAAATTAGTTCCAGCATATGATTTCACGTTTTAGAAAAATAATCAACTTCGACTATCGCAAAAGATTTCTTATTGGGACATCAGAATATTATCATTAAAAAACAGAAGTCCACTATCATTATAAGCATATAATTTATTAATGACAAGAAAATAACTCGAATAATCTTTTCTGAAAGCCGAACTAAACATGAATTATAGTCCAAAGTAAACTTATATTCATGTAGGAAGAGAATAGATTTCCATTAATAAATAATTTCCAAATGTATTCGTAACTAAACGTAAGCAAATCTCAATAAAGAGTTCAAGGTGGCCTGATTGGTTAGAGCGTCATCCATCAGAATTTGGATTCATTGCCTTCCTCTTTAAAGGAAGGCAATGAATCCAAATTCTGACCCAAGTAAAGATCCGTATAATTTACTAATATCGCGGCTGGAGTACGTAAAATATGTCAAGATTGCTATTTCACCGTGTGAAATGATTGTCCTAGTAAATGGCAGGCCAAATCCGAAGATTTTCTGCTTCATTCCTGCTTCTAAATTATGAAAAAGTATACACATAACTACAAAATTTGATACATGCACTGGCTAACCTCTATGTAAAGGTGCCCTCACTTTTTACTTGAAGAGAATCCTGTTAACCGGCCATTGTAAAACACCAAAAATTCTCAGTAAATCTAAGTATTAAGAATGAAATAAAGAAATATTATTGCATTAACGCGTTTTAGATGTGATTGCAATTAAATATTTTACATGCAGATGTTCAAACTCTTGTTGGCACAAAATGATTGTATTATTATTATTACAAGATTTTATTTTTGTAACCAAAACATACACAATAATTTATTCTTACTGTTTAGCACCAAACAGTCAAATAACGATTATTAGTTTCTGCTTCAAAATGATTTGTTAAGATTTTACTAGTTTCATCATGTTAAATATTTTCAACAACGAACTATTTTTTCTAAGAAATTAAGTTTCGAGGGCTGAAATATTAACAGTCTGTAAGCAGATTAATTTTCTAAGAATTGCGATTAATTTTGTAGTTTTTCAATCATGCTTAACTATCTTAACAAGTTCAACACATAATTGAAAATAGTTTAGCAACAGAATTTGTAAACACAGAAAATTTATTTAATAAAGTTTTAGAAGTTCGTAAAATTGAAGTAAATATAATTTAAAATTATGAGGAGACAATCCTATGTTTAAAGTAATTTCTATAAAATTATTAGAAGAGAATTTCGTTTACTTTTAACGATCCACATTTTTTTTTTCACTTTATTGCGATAAAAAGGAAATAACAGCTTGAATTTTAATTTCTGAAATTTACATACCTACAAATGTTCAAATCTTTGTATGTATGTTGTAGCGTGTGTGTACTAATATATATATATATATATATATATATATATATATATATATATATATATATATATATATATATATATATATATATATATATACACAAAATGCACTGTTTTATATTATATATATATATATTGCTTATAGAGAAAAGTATGGCTATAATATTTTCTTAAAACAAAATGATTAAAAAATAACGTCACATAACTCTCAGATATCATACCGAGACGGTTTTCATACCTCCTAATGAACAGCCTAATAAGGCTGGGAAATTCATAAGAGTTCCCCAAACATATATCAACTTATCTGAATTTAATCTTGAATCTGCATCCGGTCGAAGTACAATTCTTTCCCCACGTGTTATTGGTAGATTATGATGACGTTAAGCCTCTTCATGAATACCTGCACAAATGGATCATAAACCAAAATGGTAGAAAAAATACATATTGAATAACTAAAAGATATGGATAGATATGGGATAAATAGAAGATATGGATGGATAGATATGGAATAAATAGAAGATATGGATGGATAGATATGGAATAAATAGAAGATATGGATGGATAGATATGGAATAAATAGAAGATATGGATGGATAGATATGGAATAAATAGAAGAAATATATAGAGTCCATTTTGTAACATATAGTGATGTCAATACTATATGTTACAAAAATATTTTCATTCCATATCTGACCAATGAATGAAAACATTTGAAGTTCTCTACAAATCTACTACATTCCCCTCGTATTCCAGTTTGATAGGATTTCTCAAAGTCCTTCATTTTGAGTATTTTATCTTTCGAGGGACGTTGTCTTGTATCTGACTGGAAAACCTGTTCTGTGAGCAGCAAGAGCTTAAGTTATCTTCCGTCACAGTCATATTCTTCATGAATATTAACCCACCCCATGTTGTACATCAAATCAAGACTTTCTTCTTTGAACTAATTAAATACCGAGAGATAAATCAAGGATATGAATTTACGAAGACATCACCAAGTCTAGCAGAGTTTTGGTTGTGTTGATACCTAGTCTCATGTGTGTGTATGTGATTTAAGGTTTTCTATCTGTCTAGTTGGAAGTGAAAGATGTTTATCGACTAGCCATCAGTGTTCTCCATTGTACTTAACTTACTTAATATCTATTGATATTGATCATAATGAACTTATGTCACTTTCAAACAAAATGCACTGTTTTATATTAGTATGCTCTGTTTCATTGTCTGTATCTAATTTTTTTTTTTTACATAAACCACCTCAGTCCAGAGTGTGAGCGTCATACGTAGATTTTCTTCTAATAATTTTGTTTACTTTAAGGGAAACTTGCTCTGATCATATTCCTGTCAATCTCAATGTTTTGCAAATTTAATTTATTCATAATAATTTTCTGAAGAATAGAACGGATCTCTTGTGATTAGTTTTATTTGTCAGCAATATGAGGAAACTGAAGATAATGAAACATTACTTTTTTCGATTTATTCATCGTCCTTAATAATGATTGACTGAGTTCTATTGTAAAAATGATATCTGTTGTCACCAAAACTATTGTAACTTAAGTATTATTTGTGAGAAAAATGATGCAATAATTTTTAATACTGTGTTTTATTTATTTTATTCCTGAAATCATTGCTCTTTTACAATTTAAATCCTTCAAAATATTAGCAATAGCATAAGCAATAACATTTAATGTCGAAACAAAAAGTTATTCATTTGTTTTCTTTTGTCACAAAGGGATCATTTTACTAATTTATGGGCTAATTAGAAAATGACTAATTGTTTAAAGTGGAGTCTAAGCCAGACTACAAACACTAAAGCTCGATTTTTGAACCAAATCAACGATAATACAACAGAAAAGCAAAAATCTCTGACTATTTGTCTACCAGCTATCCTTAAATTCTAAAGAAAATTTAATGAAAAGCACTTTATTAGCCCAATTTGAAATCATAATATCAATTTTCCAGAAAAGCTAAAGAAATTTGTAACAATAATAATTGAAACTTACACCATTTCTATAAAAACAGAAAGAGATACTATTTCTACGCGTTTCTGAGTTCAAAAATATTTGAATGAAGGAAAGGATGTAAAAATGTTGGATTTATAAGATATAAGAGAGAACTTTAGTTTTAATAAATAAATAATACCAGGGTTATCTTTTTGATGGTTGTAAAATTATATTTTATTTGGATCAAGATTAAAGACTTTGAATTTTTTTATTTTTTGCATCCGTATTAAGGCCCTACTTTTACTACATTTTTGCTTAAAAATATAATAGCTTTTCCATTTCATTTGCTATTTAATAAAGATTATTTTGAGCATTTTACAAATTTTATTATTCCTTAAATTATTTCCTTTGCAGAATTATGCCGATATCAGGATCCATAATGAAAATGTAAATAATGATTCATATTTATGTAAGTAAAGAATTTTAATAATTTTTTAACATACTCTTATATGGATAATAATGGAATTATGTATATATTTATACATATAAAAGCTTTTTTCAAATGTTTTTAAATAGTTATTTAAAATAAATAAAATTAAAATTTTATTTTGAATTTTTAAAACTAAATGCAATTGCGTTATTTATATAACTATTCAAAAACTAAAAGAATATTAAGTAGGAGACATCATTTTTTAGTTTATTTTTATGTAATTGTTATCTTTCTTAAATATAAATAAAATAATATACAGTAACTGTAGCAGCATGTTTCCAAATGCTTAATTTATTAATAATACTTTAAACAAACTATTATTTGCTCTGAAAAATGATATTTGTTGAAAATTTTAAACATAAAAATAAAATTAATATAATCGTTTTCTGCGAATTCACAAACACAGACATCTAAAGTTTCACAAGTTAGTAAACCAAGGTAATTATTTTCCACATTTCGAATGTTATATTCAACTACATTCTAATAAAGTGTTTAAATATTTGCAACATTTCCTGACTGACATTCTAAAATCATACATTAAATCATCAAAAATGTAAAAAGGTAATTTGATTGAAGCAATACATACGGAAACAGTTCTTCACTATAAGTACAAATATGAAGCATCTGTTAGATATTTATTCCAAGTCTATTTCCGGGAAATTTTACTTCAAAATAAATTTCAGCAACTGTAATGAATAATTAAATATTACAATTACGTTATGGAAATTGAAAATGTATTTCGGAAATCGGTACTGCAATCTTCTCTTGGAAATCATTTTTGTCAAGAAAAACAGAAATGGAATGACAGCGTCCTAATTATTTTTTCAAAAAGGAATTATCGATAAGGTTTGCTGATAATCGAAAATTTGAAATCGTAAATGCAATTTATATCTGTCCAGAGTAAGAAATCGATATTAACTCAAAATGGCTACAAAACGCATGATTTTATAATATTTAACAATACAATAAAATTATTTCATTTTAAATTTCGGATTCTTGAGACTATATATATTTTTGAAGAGAATACTATACACTGAAGTCTAAAGAACAAAGGATATTCATTTATAAATTTTTTAGAACAAAATTGACATTGAAATTACTTTTAAATGTAAACAGAATTAGCTTTATAAGAGGATTTTTACATTCTTAAAATAAAAAAATTAACTTGATGGTAAAAAGAAAATTAAAATTTCCTACTGAGTGAAGCAAATGATCAGAAAATAAATTCGTAATAAATTACATTTTAAGAACAGGAAAATGAAACTGTTACGTTTTAAAAATTGATTCTGTAATATTTTATTGTCTAATATTTGTGTGCTTTAAATGTTTAGCTAATTTTAGAAAATAAAGAGGACAATGTTTGAAATCTAATAGTAATTAAAATGCATAAAAAAGAAACAACATATTTGTTATTTCTTTTATAATAGTTTCTTTATATAACCCAGAATATATTTTTCATATATATAATATTGCATACATACTGATTAAATCTTTTTTATTTATTAAATTATTATCTTCTAATTATTCGAATCACTTTATATCCTCGTGATCATTCATTTTTGTTAATTTCTAAATAAACTTTTTTTAAATAGCTCAAATTTTCTGCGTGCCTCATTTGTTCGATTAGGCCCTTTCTCTAAGTTTTCAGACATGATATAAACAATTTGTTCTTTGTACTACGAAAAGCTGTAACATGAAGTTTGTAAGAATTATCCGTATGGCCAAATTACTGTTTCATATTTATCTTGTTTCAATGGTATTTTTCTTATAAAATCGTTATATTTATGTAAAAATATATATATATATATATATATATATATATATATATATATATATATATATATATATATATATATATATATATATATATATATATATATATAAACCAAAAGAATTTTGCATTTATTTCTAAATTCTAATGTTATAATTTTTTTTGGATTTTTCTGCTCAAAATTATTTTTTTTAAATTTGAAGCTTTCATTAGATAATATCATAGTCGTCTAAAGAGAGTTCCATTTGCAACAACTCAATAGATGCAACTGGAATATGATGATTTTCAAAAAAGATGATTTTCTAAATGATGGTTTTCAGAAAAGTTGAAATTATTTTAGATAAACAATTAATTTCTTGTTGGCAGATTAATGACGAAGCGTTAGTATATATGTTCGGAAATATCATGCCATGGGTATTAGTCAGTATCACACACGCAGAGTACCACTGATTCAAAAGCCATTCTGATGATATTTCACAGTTCCTTTTTTAAAAAATATTAAACAGTGTTTAAATCATTGTTGCTATTTGCACTCTGCCTGATGATTGGTTCAATATCTAGAACTTCACAATTACCGTTTTAATTGCATAAACTATCAACTAGCAAAAAATGCTAAAAATAATTTCATTATCGTTATAAAGCATTTCCTTTCTTTCAGTTAAGAAAATATCCTAATATTTTGTGTATTATCTTCTCCTACATCTTTTATCCTCGAAATAAAAATTATCTTTTTTATAAGTATAAACATCAAGTTTTTAAGTATTGCTCAAATTCTTATGCAGTGAATTCGCTGAAATTTAAAAACAAATCCACATAACATAATCAAATTTTAAATTCTCCTTTCTAGTAACTCAATTATTGGTTTAAAAATAAAATTGTAACATTTACATGTTTTTATGTTTTTAATGATAAAATTTTTATGTAAAGTCAGTAATTGAGCTTTCTTCTGAATGTTTAGCGCTATATTAGTTCAATAGTTCTTGAAGTTGATTTTCATTTTAGGCATTTATTTTATACCTTAGTTTTGATCCTACTTTAACCTAGAGCTCCTTAGCGAATTAGTTTTTTGATGCAAAATTTAACAGTAGTGACAAAACAAACGAAGGTATTCAACACTTTTCAATTCTCATTTCATTATACGCACAATATTATTCATTTATAAATAGCAAACATATTATTTGTTAAATTCACCTATTTGTTAAGTTTTAATGCTTTTGAAAACATTTTTTTTTTAATTTTAAAAATCTATAGAAAACTTTTCTAATAAAATTCCATAAATGTATCGCAATTTCTTGATAAAATGTAAAAACATATCTTGCGAAAAAGATAATGAATTTATAAACGAGTTTATATCATCAAATATATTTTGAAAAACTATTTGTATTTTTTTCACTTTATAAAACAGCCGTTATTCGTAAATCCGACTAAGAGACTTAATCGAAATTGGTTAGGTTATTGGGACTTCATATCTAAGTGGTACATTACTGGAGATCCTCTTTTCGTTTCTTCATGTTTCTAATTTAACTTTAATGGTTTTAACCTGTTTACTATATTCAAATTATAGGTTATAATTATCTGTTCTTCTATTTTTTCTATTATATTTCGAATTATTATTTTATGTTTCGAAAATATGCTTTCAAATTATATGAATTTAATAATATTATTATATAGAATTTCAGTCCCAATTTTGTAGATTCTAAGAAAAGTAGGAAAATGACCACTTTACCAGGTAAAGATATTTATTTTTTAATATTTTCATCCAAATATTTTCATTTTTAAGAAAACCTTTTTCATTGTCATACTCCACATAAAAAATGGGATCTGAATAGAAAAACCCAAAGCTATTCCACATCCTACTAAAATAATCATAAACTGCAACCACTAAGCATAAAGCATATGTCTTTATTCTTTCCCTTAAGACATGGTTAATTCATACACGTGAGTATTTACGTGAATTATCTTTATGAGCAGAATTTGAAGAAGACAATGCATTTGAGAACTAATACTGAAAATAAGTCCAGTGGTAAAGATAATTAATAGTTATGTATAATACTGTGTAATTACTGTAGAATTATTTTGCATTTTTATTTATAAACATTATAATTCAAAAATAATTCTTTACTATTAAAGACAAAATTTATAACAATCGTATATTATTATATAAAACTATTAATTCAGAATCTCAAAATTTATTTATTACTAATTTAATACTTAAGTTATAAGAGTATTCCTTTAAATCAGTAATGATAATTATTTCCTATGCTTATGCTCTAGATATACATAATCTTCTCACTTTAAAATGTTCTTTTAGACTAAACACTCTTAACTTTAATATTTTGTTTATGTAGTATATAAATCAAATATAAGCAACTTCATAACCAGAAAATATTCCCTGGAAAATTTCATTTATATTGCTTAATCCGAACTTCACATATCTTTAAAATTTCGGTGTATGATAATTATATGATTTTTTCAGTCTCTATGTTACAAGAAAAATATTTCATAACAAATTTTGCTGCAATGTTTGAATTTCTTGAATTAATCTGATTTGTAGTCTGAAAGTAAAATGATCAATTTCTTCGACAAACTAAGAATCACAATTTTCAATGAATCATTTAAATCAACGTACGGTTTAATCATTTATTTAAACCAGTTAAATGGACAGTTTCTGGTTATATTTACATTAGGGTGTTCTGTAAAATGCTACACTTATAATTAGAATCAAAATTAAAAACTTAATCCCTGGTTGTTAGATTTCAGGCTATTATTAGTATTTATATGGTTCTTTCCTTTTATTGCTTATTAAAAACTGTCATAAAAATATAAAAAATTTACATTATTCACATTATTCATTTTTCTAATTATATATTTCTTTCATGATTTATCTTAATTAAGTGTAGTTTTCCTTCAAACAATAGTTTTGTACATTTTTAAAAATTACCCGTATTTTAAATGAAATTAATCTAAATAATCTCAATATCTAGAAAATGTATATACGATTGCCTCCGCTAAAAGGATAATTAACTTTAGTTTTCAAATTTTCTGACTAAGCCCATCAATACTACTTGAATTTCAAAATCAAAAAATTGGAATGTACTTAAAAATTAAATTTAAAATAAATTAAAATATTCATCGCTTTCCATATAATTTTGTGATATATTTGCAACTTTCTTTCATTCTATAAAAAATTGCAAATAAAGATCTATTTACACTTAATTATTACTTTAAATAAAATCTATTTACACTTTTTTTAGATACAATTAAATCTTGGAAATATGTTAAGAAAATGATTAATACAGTTCAACAAAGTTACAACTTTCAAAAATAAAGTTTTAACTTATATTTAAATCGAAATTTTAATTGGTTATTAACTATTAAATTTTTATAACTAATGCACAAAGCTAAAAATTTATAAAATCAGGATATCTGACTGCAAATTCACTCCAGAATTTAATTTATATCAAATCTGCAGTTTGAAATAAATGTTCGAATTAAAATGCCTATTTTAGAACTTGTATAGTTTATTTAATGTATCATAGGAAAGTGCTTAGTGATCATAAAATGTGGTATATATATATCCTCATTATTCTCAATTAATTCTACATATTTCAGAGAAATATTTAATTATATGGCTTAATTATTTTTGATTTAAAAGTTTTAATTCTGCAATTTGCTAAGTATTTTGAAGTAAAATGAATTAAGTAATGACACAAACAATGTTTCAAATTACATTCATTACCACCAAATTTATATATACAAATTTGAAAATAAATTAGACATGAAGTGATTACAAAGGATTGAAAATTAAAGAGGAAAATCCAACACTAATTACATTGACATATCTTACGAAGCAAAATATTTTCACAAAATAATCCTCCAAATTATGAACATACTTTACTTCAGACTAATTATTCATTAATTAGAGTTTATCTTCAAAGGAGATATAAGACAATAGCAGTTCTTTTAAAGAAAAAAATACTTATTTGTAAACTTCTTAAATTTTTTCTCTAAAATATAATCAGCCATATTTTTTTTCTCAGTCAAACATTTTATAGAAGCAAAGTATATTAGTGTAAATATACAAGAGAACAAATAATTCACTCTTAATATTTCCATTCACAGAAAGTAAAAATTGCAACATATATAAAGATTATATTGTTCCATCAATCATTTTGTTTTTTAAAAAGATACTTAAAATATATTAAACTATATAAAGTAATGATTACTTACTTAACTGTAAAGCTTTTACTCTTTAAAACTCTTATATCTGATTAAGATTTCTATGATTTTTTATAAGATTTGATTTAGATTTTTATGAAAATACAATAATTATTAAGGTTATGTAAAGTAATGATAACTTAAAAGCAGCAATTTTAGGCTGTTTAATATTAAATGAAATAATGATCATAAAATAAACATTATTTGTTAAATACAAATAAATGTGAATTTTAAAAGAACATTCAACCAATGGTGCGTTATGTAAAAAATCTAATATGAATATTTTTATAATAACTTTTTTATAAATTATAAAGGCACACGTAATAAATTATAAAGAGACGTAAAATTTTACTCAGAAAAATTTGAATTATTTTAAGAATAGAAAAATTGAAAGTTCTTGAATACAGGTGATCTTTGCAATTTGAGGAGCAGATTGTATTTATGAATAATTAATGCACATTTAATGAAATATTGGACATTTTTATTTACAATGGTCATTAACAAAAGTTAACGAATACATTTTACTTATAAGAACATCGATTTTTCATAAAAAATCTGAACACCTTCACACATAAATCTATACAGTATACATAGATTCCTATAAATATTTTATTCCAATTCATAACATGCAAATAAACAAATAAAATACTTTCACGCATAATTTCCTAGTAAGTATACAAGAAGAATATAAATTTTTGTATCTTAAAATTAACTTTTTGATATTTCAAAAATCTCTAAGCTGCCATATTTACCATACGTATACAAATTTTATATGTATACTTCATAATTATTGAAAAATTAATTGTTTCATAATTATAATTTTGTTAAGAAATTCTTGCATTTTAAAGTTAATAATTTTATACAAAATACTGCTTAATATTCTGTAACTGAAGAAAATAAACTAATTTTATAAATATACTTATTTTGTTATAAATATATATTATTCTCTTTGTAGCATCAAGCCTTTTAAAAGGCATGAAAATTTATACTAGTTTACTTAAAAGATATCAGTTATATAAAATTATTTACTGAACTTCCCAAAAGCAATATATTTAAAAATAAAAACGTTTCACTACTTTATACTCTTTTTAATAAAAACTACACATCTAATATTTGTTCGCTAATTTCTGAAATCGCTTCCTGCAAAAAACGAATATTATAAGTTCTTTATTATAAGTTTTTTAATGTATAAATGACTGGTGAAGAATAAATATAAAATTTCATAAATGAAAATTTTGTGCTTTTATTCAACATTTACTTCGAAAAGCTTGTTATTAAATTAAAAACTGAAAATGAAATTGTTTGGTCACATTTTAAATGTTATGGGTTAGCTACTTTCACTGTTCAAATAAGTGAGCCAATAAATCAAATTGATAAACAAGAATATGACTGGAAATATGATGCGCGAGGCCTTGTCCACTTTACTAACACTGTTTAGTTGAAAGTGTGGTATGGAGCCCCTTCTTTGAATGAATGACTTGCGTCGATCCTGTTGTGATATTGGTTCCTTTTGGTGAAAGCGTCCGTTTTGAGAACAGCTACCTCGAGGTAAATCTATAACAGATTCTGAATTTGAAGTATCTGATTCATTTCTTGCTTGACACTTTGATGATGTGGAACCAGGATCTTCTTTGGTTTGAGTTACGTCTTCAGTACAAAATATAGAAATCTTAAAAACAAACAAAATTTTCATTAATAATTAAAACATTATGCCAAAAAATAACAAAAAAAAAATTAAAAACTTTTATGGGATTGTTAAACTAAAGAAGATTTTTGTTGCCAAATTTATCAGTTATACATATTTTTTTAAAAGGCGAAGCATTAAATAATTCTATTAATATCTTCTAACTATCTAAAAGCAAGAATGTTTCGTTCAAAATCTTTTATTCTATCCCGCTTCGTTTAGTCTCATAAATTAAAAAATTTTGTAACATATATGTGTTTTCTTAGTTTACGTAATAATAACACTATAGCTATATAACATTTATTAAAAACTTAAAATTTTATTGTCCGAAATAGTTCTTCATTTTATAATTTTTGTAAAGTGTAATATTTTTATCAATCATTAATTTCTTAATTATCATAGATAAGTTTTAACTATGTTTCTGATCTTGCTTCATTTTTTATTGATTAAACCCTAGTTTTGATAATTGATACAATTAATAATGGTATTCAATTTAAAAAATAACCGTTCACTCTCTGTATGATTTTTATATCACTTTCCTAATAATCATACAAACAAGAAATCGCGCGATTATAGCTTATCAGAGCTAACTATCACTTAATTCTCTGGTAGCATTTAATTTTGCTATCTTTTTAATCAAAAATCAACTTTTTCCTTATTTATGCATAATTTCCATATAGTAATAAAAATGGAAGTTCAAGTCCATTGTTATTCAAATGTTTCAAACGGCTTATGAATATTTGCTTCTCATCAAGCATTGTTATTATATGTGATATGAGAATTTTGTAAGTGCTGCATATTGAAACGCATTATAACTTTTTTTGCAAATCATTTATTGAATGATTTTGCAAAGTAAAACTATTAAAAGGTTTGTTGAAAATCTATCTATTATGTTTTTTTATGTTTTCAAACGGAATAAATTTTATTTCAAACGCAACAGAAAATCTGTTGAGAAAGATGAGAAAAATGAAATTGTTAAAAATTATAATTGAAACTAAATACTACAAAGATTGTTTCTAATAATGGTGCTGAAATTAGATCAATCTTAATAGAACTAATAATAAATATGAATACTATTAAAATTTATAGCAGGACAATTATTAGTTATAATACTTGTGATATTTATTTCAAATCATTAATAAAAAGTATTTTCAATTAATTTTTACATTTTTGAAATATAAAAGCTTATAAAAAAATTACTTTTACAAAATTGTTACAATAATTATAACTAAGCAATTGAAAAGTTAAATGCACCACAAGCTATGATTAATAAATAATATCATGGCTGATTATGCTAATTATAACAACTAATTATTGTCAATATATTTATCATGCAGGCGTATACTTAAAAAAAAAAACTTAATTTGATTACATACTTTGTTTGCATCAGCTGAACTGAATGTTACAACTGGCTTCTGAGTTTTCAGAGTTTCTTCGTCTTCTTCTCTATTATAATCAGATGTAGTGTGAGGGAAATAATACTCACCGCTTCCAACTTTCGTAAAATGATGCACAATAGCGAATTGTATGATAGTCGCAAATATAAAGCCAAAGCTCATAGCTACATAATAATCTAAAGCAGTGCAATAAGGTACTTTGGGAAGATTATTCCTGCATTCCAATCCAAGAAATGTCATTGTCAATACTGTTGTGACACCTAAAAATATTAAAGAATACTTACTTTTAAAACAGATTCCCTAATTTTAATTGGTTACGTAAAATAACTGCATTCACTATACAGCTCCAAAAATTAAAACCGACAGTATGGTAGAAGTTAATTCAAGAACACACAACATTTTCTCTCTCTCTCTCTCTGAGTTAATGAGTATGGATTGAAAGGTTTATGTTTAGTTTTTGAGTAGTTTTAATGAAATTTGCTTAGTACTATAAGAGTAAAAACATTCACTAAAATAATAAAATACATTTAAATGAATAAACTCTTTATTATATTTTCCATATCATTATTAATTTATATGCTACAACTTACTAATAGAAAGCATAAAAAATATCATGTTTGATAAGCCCCTGGCGATACATCACCAGTAAGTATAAAATCCTACACAGATAAAATGAATACTTTAGAATCACTACATTTTATGGCAAGTGAAGTTAGGCTTAAAAAGGATGTAAATGTGATAACATTTTTCAAACTCAACATTTAATACATCTACTATAGATTCCCCAATATAGCTTAAGTCACTTTTATAGGAACTTTAACGATACTAAATATTTTTATTATATTGTCATTATACGATATCCTAAACACGTAAAATAGGTGTTGTTTTTATATTGTAATTCCTCTAAGTAAACTCTGACTATAGATATTCATCTTGCTATATATCATCCGATTAAAATTACCAAATTTTATACACACAATATCTTATTATAGAACTTGAATGTTTTATGTATAGTTGCTGATTTCAGATTATTATATATTTAATGAAGTTATTTGGAAAATAAAAAATAATATTGCGTCACGGGAAATTTCCTCTAAATATAATTATACTATTATAGTAATGATTTTATAAATTTATTGACATAGAAATATTTGATGAATATAACTTGCTATTTTTTCCTACATTAAGAATAAATCAATAAATTATCGTACATATAATTAATACTTTAGTTCAGCATATAAATTGAAATTATCTATTTAAATTTTTATTACATACAATTCATATCATCATATTTCTTAAAGAACATTAATTAAGAACTACTTTTAATGAAATATAAAATAATTATTTTTATAAAGTCATGCAAACGTGTATTTTAAATGATACCTTTCAAAAAAATATTTTTGGCTTACAAAAATTAATTAATATTGATTTAAGTGAGCCTACACTTATATATATATATATATATATATATAATATATATATATACATACATATATATATAAATAATATATATATATATATATATATAATATATATATATATACATACATATATATATAAATAAAATATATATATATATATATATGTGTGTGTGTGTGTGTGTATATCATCGAAACATGATGAAATATATTCTTACCAAGAGCAACTCTATCTGCAGTAGCCTCCCTGTTGATCCAGAAAGCAACCCAAGACAACACGACCAACATAGTACAGGGAGCATATACTTCAATAATGAAATATCCCATGTGTCGTTTCAAATGAAAACTTACCATTAGCACCGAAAATGGACCTAAAATATGGTGTCAAATGGAATTTTTAATTCTCTATGACATTTTTGTATATTCTACGTCAATTTTCCAAAAAAAAATGAAAAGCAAATAATAAGTACCTAATACTGATTTTATAAATTTAACTTTGATAGATTATAAATTAAAAATATATATCTTTATTCACCACAGTGAAAATCAAACTTTAATTGAAAAAAATATCTTTGTTCTATAACTTGAAAAATATCCATCAAAACGGCAAATAAATATCAATAATCTGGTTTTTTAAATTAGTTTATTTCAGTAACAGCTCATAAATAATTGAAAGATTTTTGACAATGTTTAAATGAGAGTGTTCTTTAAACCACTATATTTTTAACCTTCTATTTTTAAACTTTAGTTTATATTTTCAATTATATTTAATTTTTTATTATTTTAATTTTATTTGAATGCTTTTGGTATTCTTTCATACTCCCTCCTTCCTCAGAATGTGAGTAATTAAATGCACATGATATTTGTATCTTAATGATACATACATTAGATTATGCGTAAGTGTCGAAGGCAGTAATTATTTAATAGAGAAGAAAATTTTTAAAAAAATTAAAAATTGGAATTCTGACTTTTTATTTAATATGAATACTTTAAATATTTAATTCTATATAAATGCTAAATATTTAAACAAAAGGTTTAAATTTAAATGTTTGTATGGCACCGCTTATCCTAATAAGATAATGTGTCTCATTCTAGAATAGAAAGTTGTGGGTTTAAGACCCAGAAAAACCGAAGAGTGCCATGTTTATACTACTGGAAGTTATAGCAAGTGAAATAGGTTGTGGTCACAATGCTCTCCAAGTGAGATGATAACTCTGGGTTGGATACCAAATTTTGAGGGTTTTCTTTTTGTTTCCAGCTTTTAAATTACGAGGACACACTATTTAATGATATCGCTCTCACTGAGTGGTCCTACATAAGTAATCAGCAACTCCATCATTTGTAGCTAATGTTCAAAATGGCAGTGTACTCCCAAAATACTCCCAAAATGTAGTTATATTAACAACTAGCAAAATTCTTGTTTCCAATAAAAAATTTTGAATAAAGCGCAATATTTAAAAAGCAAACTTTAAAATTGTAGATATATCCAACACGCACATATGCATACAATACATGTACATATGTGTGTATGGTGTTTGTTTAAGTCATATTTATCATTAATATCTATCCCTGTGAATTTTGCTCATAGACTTTTATTTTATTGAAATTTATAATGCATAAAACATTTGTTTATAAAACCTATCCATCTATAATTTAGAATTTTATACTGACTCTTTAAAAACTGTTAACTTTCTTAAGTGACAAAATAATTAAAATGACATTAATCATTCTCAACTATCAGTCATGTTGTCAAATAAAATTAGTGATGTGGAGAAAAGGATAATAAATAGCTCTTGGGCTTTTCTTACAGGAGCAAAATAAGTCTTTTTAGGCGCCATGTTTCTAAATGTCATCGCCTACTTAACTTCCAGATTGAATAGATTAATGCATATTAACATAACTATTTCAGAAAAACATACAAAATTATTTTTTTTACTCTAGGCACTTATTATTTTGAAAATAACTTTAGAAAAATAATTTGTCCACTTAAAGGTTTAACAAAGTTTAATAATAATGGGAACATACACTTTTAACAAATAAACTATTACAAACTCTTATAGTCATGAAATTCATTTTTAACTAACATGGCATCTTTGTACTGTCTTTAAAATGAAAAAAGTTTTGCAATACAGATGACAAAAGATTTTGTCTTGCGTTTAAAATAATTTATTAAAATTATTCATTACAAAATTTCTTTTTATGTAACAAAATTTTTATTGTCTAGAATTAATAAGTGTAAAAATATATAATATATATTAATTAGTATTATAATTTAATAAATTTTGCTATTCATGCATATTAACTTAAGATACAGAGAAATTCTTCACAATGTAAGGAAAAAAGTGTGATTGAAATTTTAGTCATAAAAACAGGAATTTTTGGTTTGGTCTTTCAAACAGTTAGCAGCGTATTTTTTCATATAAACTGTAAATATTTTAACAATACAAAATTAGATTTTATTAATATCATGTAAATAAAATTTCTTAGCATGTATTTTATTGAATTAAACATTTATATATATATTAATTGAAATTCAAGCAAGAGGAAATGCAAACTTTCTTTCATTTTGTTTGCTTTACATATGATCTATTTTAAAAATATGTAAACATTAAAATGTTTAAATAAATTTTAAATTTAAATCAATTATTCTAAATTCTAGATTTTTTTTGTAATGCAAACAATAAAATAAAAATTTAAATTATAATACAGCAGCTTGATTAGTTTTATAATATCTAGTTAAGAAAGTCTACAATTAATGCTGATTGTATCAAAATTTAGCACGTTGTTGTTTTCCCTATAATTCGTTGCCAATGAAACATTCTAGTAATGCACCATGCAATAACATTTATGTTTACAAAGAAAGTTATCCATCTTAATAAAAGTGTTTCCTTCATTCACTATTTTTTGTTAAAATATCAATATAATTAAATACATTTCAAGAAATGATGTAGTTTTAAGTATTATGGACCACACTTTTAAATTGAAGAGTCATATATTTGGACTTTTATATAAGAATAAAGGTTAATAAAACGATATATTATTAATATTGCGTTATTAATAATTTGATTTATTAAATATATTTTTAATTGAGTCATTTCATCCGTTCGTCATTCTCAAGTACCTTTCACGATATACACTGGTGTGCAAAACTTAAGCAACAAGTTCGTTTTTTGTCATAACTCTACAAGAAATCATCCGATTGACATGAAATTTGAATATGATGTACATTATTCTGTACTTAAACGATATTAAAAGAATAATGGCGCAGAAATGAATATAAAGCTTAAAGTAGGGTATGGAACAAAAAATGCTTTATTTGACATATAGTGGCGTTACACATGATTGCATGAAGAAGCGTAAATACAACTGGCAGATGTTCCCTAGTATGAGATATGCCCTCCCCTTACTGTAATTGTTGCTTGGCATCGTCTCTCCATGCTAAGCACCAGATTATCCAGGAGTTCTTGGGGTAAACGTCTCCATTCCTTCTTTAACGCTTCTTTCAGCTGATGGGTGTTACCAGGAGGATACTGTCGTGTCGCAAGACGTCTCCCGAATGCATCCCACACATGCTCTATGGGATTTAGATCTGGAGAGTAAGCTGGCCAGTCCAGACGTGTGATATCTTCACTTTCCAGTAGCTCTTGAACATTAGCAGTACGGTGTGGACGGGCATTGTCATCCATAAATATGAAATCTGGTCCAATGGCCACTCGGAACAGACGCACATGTGTGGGGTAGGATTACCTCATTGCAGTAGTGGTCTCCAGTTACAGAACCTCGATCGAAGATTTGAAGCTCAGTCCGCCCGTTCAACATAATGCCACCCCAGACGAGAACTCCAGGACCACCATAACGATCTCTTTCCGCGATGTTATTAAGATGGAATCGAGCTCCAACCTCTCTCCAGATAAACTGACGTCGAGAATCGCTTGTAGCACTAAAACGACTCTCATCTGTGAAGAGGACGCGACTCCATTGATGAGGTGTCCAGGTTTCGTGTTCTCTGCACCACTCTAAACGGTGCCGCCGATGGCAAACTTTTAAAGGTATGCAGCGTTCAGGACGTCTAGCAAATAAGCCATCTTTGTAGAGGCATCTGGACACTGTAAATCTTGATACTTGTCGTCCTATGGCTGTGCACAGTTGCTGAGATATGGCGCTCGCTGACTGAAAACGGTTTCTTTTCGCCTGGAGGACAATGTAACGGTCATCTTTTGGTGTTGTTTTCCTTTGACGGCCACCACCAACCTTCCGAACAGCTGTAACAGTAGTTTTAAAGGCATTCCAAGCACGAGAAACAACACTTTTGTTGATCCCGAACTCTTCGGCGACTCTGGTCACACTACGCCCCTCCTCCAGCTTTCCAATCATTCTTCCTCGAGTAAAGTCGTCTAAATGATTTCTTGAAGACATGTTCCACAAAACAAATCACTTGCTCTTAAAGCGAATGTCTTTAACTATGGTGCTCTTCATCCTTTTATCACCGCTTTGACCTGCGCGCGCCGACCCACAAGGTTTGCGTACACTTACATCACCTATGACGTTTCATTTCGAAATTTTGCATGCAAATAATCTTTCTGTTGAATTACGTGCATATTATACTGCAATTTCATGGCTATCTTATACTTTGTTGGGGAGCTGTGGCCGAAAAACCACTTGTTGCTTAAGTTTTGCACACCAGTGTAGTATAAAATATAAAATAAAAAGTTTTAATTTTATTCATTATTTAATCCATAACAATTTAAAGCGCAGATATCTGACTCTAATGTTTTTAATTCCTTGTCTTGTGATATTTTGTGAGTAATGCTTTTTAATACATATTTTCGGAAGGAACAAACAATTAAACTTAAATATTTTATTCTTAAACATTAACTAGGAGTACATGTTTTTTAAAATTAATAATTAATCTTAATTTACACAAGCATTAAAGCATAAATTAATTAAGTAATTTTATTTTTATTAATTAATAAAGTACTAATTTAATTTTATTGAAATTAAAAATTTCTAAAACTCTTAAGCAATCAAATATATTACTCAAAAAACTATTTAGTCTGCACATTACGAAATACTTGTTTCTTGTTTCACAACTTGTTTCTGGAAGTTGTGGAACTTTTTTTTTAGTTGTGGAATAATTTCAAGAAGAGCACATCCTAGACAGTTTTTTTAATATTAAATTCACTATGATTATGCAATATTTAATATTATGGGACATTAACAGGAGAAAATTTCTCATAATTCGTTTTTTTATCGTTTCTCTTTTACCTTATCAATAGAAAATTATTTTTAACTTTGTAAATAATTCTGAATATTAGGAAAAAATCATAAATGTAGCTCTAACTTTTAATCATCTATCGTTCATGAAAGACTAAGAAAAAAATATCTGCCTGACCTCATCTATAATAATATGAGTTTTGCATTAATGTCCGCTATTAATATTTGGAATTAAAAAATTTGGTATACATGAAAAAGCATTCAATTTAGGAAATATGTAATAATCGCTACAATTTCAATCGATAAAACTATTTCTGATAAGTAAGCTTTATTTTATTTATTATAATTAACCAAACAGTTTCCGTCCGAAAAAAAATTGCTTTCGAAATATTTATACTAAATTTTAGATATTAGGGGACATAATGAGAATCTTTGCAGATATTTTGATGAGTAAATTAATATAGTAGAGTTTTGTAATTTTTTTTGTCCAGTAATATTTACCTTTTCTTTGCCTTTCCGTGAGATTACCGGTTGGAGTATCTGTAACATCAAACATTGATAATTTCATGTCTGAAGCTATGACAACACTCCGAGCTGGATTCCATTTATACTGAATATCTCTCTCAGAATAACCAACTATAAAAATTTTCATTGAAATGTTATGCATAAAGTACATTATATTTTAATTTCATTCATAAAGATAAATATATTGTACTCCAAAGTAATATAATAGATCTGCAAATAAAATATGCTATTTGGTTCAGAAGTAATATAAAAATCATGTATATAATAAATCCTTGGCTAAAAAGACAAAATTGGAAACAAGTGAATTTATAACAAACATTTTTAAGAGCATTTATGTAAGCAAGTTTTCCTTATTTCTAACCTAATCTTGATTCCTTTTAGAATATCTTAATTTATGATTAGAATAATTCCGGCCAACTTGTCTTGTAGTCAGCGTGTCTGACTACGGATAGGAAGGTCCTGCGTTCGAATCTCGGTTCAGGCATGGATTTACTTTCTCTCTCTCTCTCTCTCTATCCTGTCTTTGTCCTTTCCTTGTGTTTGTGAATGAAGTATGAATGATGCCTATCCTATAGACGGGTACCTATGGCATGTATGAGTGTGCGATGGTGGCCCACCCCCTGTGGTGCACCCAGGGCAACGCCTCGGCGGCTAATAGGTCACTGTTTCTGGCCGGTTTCTTGGGTATCAGGGAGCAATAGATTAATAGACTATGCTGCAGTTGTAACTGTCTACAATCTGTCATTGAAAAAAATTGATTAGAATAATCATTAGAGTATGGATGTTAAATTAATAGTTAAATAAAACTAGGATTAATAATGTCATTAAAAATAAATATTTTATAGTTTAAAACATTTATAAGAACCTTTTTCTATAAGAATGAATTAGAATACGCTAGAGAGGACAAATGTGTCGCAAACTAATTTAGCGATAATAATTGATAATAAAACATAAATACTTAAAATTTTTCACATGTTGTATATTTATAAACATTATTATTAACATTATAAATATTTATACTGAAAGATTTATATGATTTATTATAGTTTGTGATTAAATTGCGAAGGTATTTCTAAAATAGCTTTTAAACTGTTCAAAAACGATTAATTTCTTTTGAAGAAAAATAAACTTTCATATTATAAGAGAATCAAATTATTTCAATATATTTTTCTTAAATTTACTTATGAACTATTTATAAATTTCAAAATTCACCTTTCTATTTTGCAAAAATAATGTACTTATTTTTTAATTTGTATTAAGTTACATAAACTTGCCAGAAAAAGTCTTCGTACAAACGCACAGTAAACATTCCATAGAGAATAAAAGTACATTATAATGTCAACATTAATTCAATTTTTATATATATAATGCTTTTCTTTAATAACTCCTTAAATATTAGTAACAATTTCAGAAAGATAACACACATTATTTCAAAGTAATTATAATAATAATTTTAAAAAATTACATGAATATAAGTCAGAAAAAGTTTGCGTACAGGAGAAAAAAGTCCTTAAAGAATAGCTTCCATGGACTGTCAATTAAACTTTAATGTCTGGTTTTGGAAAACTGTTTTGTGTAAGAACCTCTTCCACACAATTGTTTAAGCATAGAGTGAATTAGCTTGGCAGTTTCTGAAAATGTAGTATTACTCCATTCCATCATAATTACTCTTTTTTGTATATCTTTCGATATTATGTTATATTGCCGAATGTTACATTTCAGTAAGTCCCATAAATATTCGATGGAGTTTAAGTCTGGCAATTGTGAAGGAGTATGCAACTGATATTTGATATTGTACAACAGCCAGAGCTTTATTTTGTAGGCAGTGTGCTTTGGATCATTGTCTTGTTGAAACCAAAAGTCATCGTCAAGGTTTAAATTTTTAGCATTCTACTTCGCAAATTTTATTTTATTATATTTAGATTTCTTATATTATCTAATGTAGACTCTATAAAAGTTAATTTATCAATTTCATTTACTGCCATGCACCTCCAAATGATTACGCCACCTCCACCTTGTTTAACTGTAGACACAAAATTTTGCTTTTCAAAAGCCGTACCTTGTTTTCTCCACACCATTTTGCACCCTTTGTTGCCAAAGGTACAAAACTTGCTTTCATCAGATATTACTTTTGCAAAAAAACTCAGAAGGTTTATTACGTTACTTACTGGCAAAATTTAAGGGATTTTGCTTTTTGGCAGTTTAAATACGTAGCTTTCTACGAGCTAAACGGTCGTGGTAGCCAGATTTTTTAAGAAGTTTCGAAATAGTATCTTCATAACGAGATTTTTAAGTCTTTCTCTAATATATTAACTGCTATTTGAGATGCAGTAATCTTTGGATTTAAACATACGAATTTTAGGAAGCATATATTTTCTTGTAAAGTCAGCTTAGATATCGGTTACTCCGAGGCTCTAAGATAACAGATTTTGATGACTTGTAATTATTGATTACTCTTTGGATAGAAAAATGAGTTCTTTTAACCATATATCCAATTGCTCGAAGAATTTTAACTTCATTCCTTTGTTTTAAGATAATTTCCTTTTCGTCCGGAGCAATCTTTTTCTTTAAGAATACATTTTAATTTTACTTGTTTGCAAGTACTCATGTATCACGTCAACAAAACAATGTTTTTTATTCTACTTGTTGTACTGCCACCAGATTTAAAATGAATAAGTATTAATAAATAATAGCAAACAGTATTTCATTTCATACAAGCTCACGAAGGCTAAAAAAATTAAGATTAATTTCCAAATTTCTTTGTAATTTGTAACTGTACGCAAACTTTTTTGATAACTTTTTGGATAATTTTTAATTATTGTTATTATTATGACTTTTAAACAATGTGTGTTATCTTTCTGAAATTGTTACTAATATTTAAGGAATTGTTGCAGAAAAGTTTTATTTATAAAAATAAAATTAATATTTACACTATAATGTACACATATATTCTCTGTAGAATGTTTACTTTGTATTTGTAAGCATACTTTTTCTAGCAAGTGCATATGATCTTGAAAATGCCAACAATAACATTAAAAATGATAACCTTCAATTAAATTAGTTGGACTACTTTCAACAAAATATTATTTTAAAATTACTATAAACTTTCCATGCGTTTAAATAATTGTAATCAATTAAAATGATATATTAATATATTTCTTAATTTTAAGCCAAATCTGATATACTTCACTTAAGTAATTTGACATTTTTAACAATCACACACACACAAGAATATTCAAACATACGTTTTCATTTTAAAAATTACTATTTAAGTATTAATTTTATATTCTTAATTTCTTACTTCATTATAGGCATTTGCAAAAATCTGAAATGATCTATTAGCAATTTTATTTCAAACCTTGAACATTTCGCAAAAAAAAATATTCCGTTGACCAATAGAAAATAAAGCATATAATCTTTACAGATAAAAAATAATTTAACTCCCTACAATTTGTAACTGAATGAAATATTTTTTACCAAACACTTGTGCAGAAATTAAAAGTGAATATTAGGAAATAAAGAAAGTAAAGTTTTTAATTTCATTTACTTTTGATTGAAGTCAAAAAAATATTTTTTCTTTATATATAATTTTTTTTAATTATAATAAATAAATTTTATATGGTATTTTATATTTCAGTTAAATAATTTAGTCGTTAAGCTTTTTAATCAAAAAATATAAAAAATAAGTGAAAAATGCAACTTTCACAACTCTAAGAATGATAATGACTTGCTTAGTCACATTAACAATTTACTTTGTTATTGATTTTAAACTTAACATATTATTCAAAAAATAAATAATTTATCAAAGTAATTTTAAAAATGATACGAGGAGTTATGTCCCATTTGCGTGTCTTCATGTGTTACCGAGAAAAATAATTTCTCCCGATTGTGCGAAAAATGATTTCAAAATTTTGTTTCTTCAAATAAAAGACATTTTGACAAAAGTGACAGACAGAAAAGAAAATTGACTTTGCGAGGACTCTGTTTGCTTCTGAGCAGTATATTTACGGATTGAGATTAAAAAATAAAAGACACTCCTTTTGTTTCCGCCTCGCATTGAAACACCCTATAATAACAGAATTGACATTTTTATCTGAGACAAAAGAAAGCATGTGAAGAAAGCAATAAAAGTAAATAGTTTATCCTTTTTTAGTTTAAAAAATAACATTTGAAGAACAATACCAACTTTAAAACTTAAGCTGTTTTGGTTAGTGCATTTAAGTAATAAAAAATATTTTGTGCTCTTTGGAAATTTATTGAGTATCTTAATAATTGCAGCTTAAACTCAACTATGAAGTAATTAATACTTAATTAGAAAAATGCTTAATAATTTGGAAATTTATAATTTTCTGTTTGAATAAATCTTGTTTTCTGAAAACAATAATTATAAATTTAAATGAAGTATAAGATTGTTGTGTCCTAATTTAAAAGCCACTTTCGGTTTTCAAGTGATAGTTGTAAGCATGAGAAAAATTAAATAGCTTATTGCATTGAAATAATGTCTAAAAGAAAAATTATTTCCAGAAAAAAGATTGTGGAATTTCGTAAAGATAATGTAGGTGAATATATTTTTCTGGTGCAAACTCGTGGAAAATCAAAGTTCTAGATAAGTAATTTCTCAAGGTTTCAGAACCATAAACACTAAAACTTTGAAACTGAAATTTGGAAAACCTTTACTTAAAAGATATTGTTGAAATGTGATGTTTACCAACAGGGAAAAAATTTTAATTTTAAAAGAAGTCATGAATATAGTAAAAGTAAACAGGAAAAAAAAACATAATGAATTCCTGTTGCTTATAAACTTTGGACAGTATGATGTTTGATATCGAAACATAATAAATAATTAAAAGTTTTGTAAGAAAACAATTGTCATACTGAAATTAATGACTTAAATTTAACATTTGAAACGGACTCAAATAAACAGGATGTGGAATGACAAATGGGTATACGCTTAGCTTATGGATGAAAACTTTTTAAATTAGAAGAATCAGGAATCTTAAAGAAGCAGTTGTGATGCAACTTACACTCTAAAACTTTTACTTTTTAAAAAGGCATTAAAGAATATTTAGTATTGGTTTAGAAAAGATCTAAATTCCCATTGTTTTCAGAATACTCCTTTAAGTGTCAGAAGTTGTTTAAGAGAATGCTTTACAATAAACAGCAGTTTTATGTACAGTTATAAGTTCTTCAACAAACCTCATATCCTTCTTTCAGTGATTTTTAATATCATTATAAAGGGCATTGAAATCAAAAGCATTTCATGAAATACTTTCTCATGAATTCTTCCTCTTAACATCAAGCCAAATAAGTGTGTTAGGGGTTACATTGTTTGTGTTGTGATTACATATGAAAATAAAGCAGTGTAGTTTGTCGAAAAGCAAAGTCACTTGAAAACGTCTTACAAAGAAAATACACCGTTGACAGGCAAACTAGAATTCAGAAAATACTGAAAAGCCCATTAATAGTAATAACTAAAGATTGACTTAATTGTGGTTGAAACTCTGATGAATGAATTTTCTTTCAAATAAAACCGGATTTATTCCACAGTAAATTCTCGAAAAATTCTATTGTTCAAACTGCATTCAGAATATCCTCAAAAATTGAAAAAATCCTTGGTATCAAGTGTTTTCCATGTTATACATGAGAAGAAAATAGTTAGTGCAATGTATCTTTCTGTTTTATTATTCTCTTTTTCTGTACACTAAATTTTTAAGTAAGTTTTTAAATATCAATTTAATATTTTAGATATATAGAAATTATGAATAACATTGCTCTTAACGTATGAAAAACTGATTTGTAACATTTGATGGCATATATTGCTTAAATAATTGCTTACCGTGCAAAATACTAACAATCCAAAGGTCTAAAAAATTGCCAAATGCATAACACATTCAGAGGATAACTTTTTCATTATTAACTATTAAAATATGTAATTTTATGACTTAAATAGTGCTCTGATTTAAATCATCAAACAAGTTCATATCATTTAATTACTTACAACTTCCAATCTGAAGAGGACATCGCTGAACATCCATAGGGAAGTTTTCCAATTTCATTGGACAACTTGCTCGGATAGTAAGTCTGTTAATAGACATAGCGATTAATTTTGAACATTTTTGAAAATAATTAAATACTAAGGATGTTTGAAAGTAATTAGAGTTTTCATAAGTTCAATATTTTAAGTAAAGTTATATTACTATATACTCCCTCTATTAGATACACATGTTTTATTATTTTGAAGTACGTTGTTATAAAATGATATGATTTTGCAATGTTGCAATGCAGCAATTTTTAATTAAAATTAATTTTTATCAAAAATAAATTAATCATAAAATTCTTTAACATTACATATAAATTGAAATTTTAAAATATTTATAACAAGTTACATAGTTAAATTTTGTATTTAAAATAACTCAAAATACATTTCATTTTGCAATTAATGATATCTGAACTCAATTAAATTTCATATATCTGAAAAAATATGATTGTTACTAATTTTAATCTAATGAAGTAGATTAACTGCATTTAATAAATATATAACTATATTACTATAATTTAAAAATAATTTTATTAATAGAGAGTGTAACTATCATAATAAGCGTGTGGGACTAACATTCATATGAGCAAAATCGTAGGAACCAGGCACAGTATGGTTTAGTAAAATGGCGGAGAAGCAGTTAAAACTGTTTTATGCTATTCCTTTCAATGCAAATTAGTTAATCATTACTTTCAGTGATATTTCAAATTTCATTTGGAAATAGGCTTTTGGATATAAGTACACTCTTTTACAGCATTCACTCTCTCACATTACAGATGAGTTTAGGAAGAAAATAGACAAGCATCCGTCAGAGTAGAAAAGCATGCAAAGAATAGGCTTTTTGAAACATTTTTCAAAACTCTCTAAAATGAACCCGTCAAATATAATGAGAATTTATTTTTATTTAATACGTGGTCTGTTAGCTCTTATAAAATATTTGGGTGGTATTTAACAATAAATCTATATGTATTTGATATATAATAAAATGAGTATGTATTGAATATCAGTAGTCCTAAAATGTTTCAAAACTAATTCAATGTGCATCATCATTTTGGAATAAACACTCTTTTTCAAAAACATCAAAGCATTAAGAAGGACTTTTGTGATCATGATAAAATTTGGTATGCTAAAATATCTTGATTGCATATGAAAATGATCGAAGTTTCAAGGCAAATAAACTGGAATTGAGATCATTGAGTGCATTTGTGGTGTGCGATTCACAAAATATAGTAGTAGTAACAAAGATGGAAAATTATCTTTTCTGTTGCTGCCACTGTACTTCCGTAAAGAGGCAGTTAAGCATGCCATTGCGATTGTATTGGAGACATTACAGACAACTAAACGAGTTCGAACTTGGTCACATTGTCTGATTGCGTGAAGCTGGGTGGCCATACTGAGCAAAATGCTGCCACCTGCAGCATACAGACACTGCTGTGCAATGATGTTTACAGCAATGGTTACTATAAAGAAATTGTTGATGAAAATGAATTTTGTCTCTGGAGCTCTTAAAGGCCGAATGAGTACAAATGCGAGGCAAGATAGGATGATTGATAGACAGGCCCAAACCACCTCATTGGTATCATTGTCCACAGTATTCTGTACTACAACCTCATTTTATACTTCCAGTGGAACCATTCCCCATCTCATGGTGATCACCTGGAGTGGGGTTACGCTCACAAAGACAATTAAAATGCTTTCCTAAGACAGAGTCGTCTGGAATGGTTCAACAGTACATCATCAGGGTTTTTATCAAACTGGTATCGTATATTGTTCAGCGATGAAACCCGCTTCAGTCTTGAAGCAAATGACCACTTTGTACGTTTCTGGAGAGGACAAGGCGAGCGGTCCCATATTGTTTTGCTCTGCCTTTGTTTTATAAAAACATGCAGACATAATTCTTGGTGTGAAAGGAGGTGCACTATTTCTCATGACAGCAGGTCATCTTCCATACATATTTAACAGCAAAACGATATGTTGATACCATCCTGCAGCCGTTACAATATCCTTCATAGCACGTCATCCTGGGGACAGTTTCCAATAAAGTAATGCCAGGACATGTACTGCTCGCATATCTCTGGACTGTCTCCGTGCTGTTGATACTCTTTCTTGGGTAGCAAGGTCATCCGGCTTTTCACCAATTGATCATGTCTGAGACATGGTAGGCCCCCACATTCGGGAACCACAAAATATCGCAGATCTGGAGCAACAACTGATGAATGGCTGGCAGAATGTGTCGCAAGATGACATTACGAACCTCTCTCACTTCTTTCTTCGACTAATTCAATCACGCATTGGCACCAGGGGCTATTCGAACAACTACCAATTTGAACACTCAGTGGGTAATTCTAAAGATTGAACAGGTATTATGATCTTGATATTTTAAATATTTTATTTTCTGTGTATGAATTATAGACATATTCAATTTCATAAATAACAACCAATTCTTTCATGCTATTTCGATTTTTTATAGCAAAACAGAATATCATTAAAATATAATTGGATCTTTTAAGATATTTTTTCATATTAACAACTCAACTTGTTGCGTTAACTTTGATTATTCATCTTATGCTGCATTCATTTTGCAAATATATGCCTTTATATGTTTCATTAAATATACATTCTTTTTTTTAATTTAATTATTTCTTATTCGTATATTACTAAAAATTAATCTATTTCCTATTTCCAAAATTCAAACATTTTATTCATTTTAGAATTTACTTATTTTTATAGATGTTTCCACTTTATATATTTCTAAGAAATGTTCACTTGTTTTCTCTTACATTGTAAGTGTTTTAGATTTTACTATTTTTGACACATTAGAAATAACTGCCACGTTCTATTTAATTCCATTTCTATTTAATGCATTTCTTTTCATTTTTTTAAGTCTTTGCCATTTTTATGTATTTTATTTATTTTTATAAGAACATCAATTCATGGTTTATTTTATGGAAAGATATTGTTCCTGAATAAAAATAAATGTACACTCACGCACAAACATATACATTGTATACATAATACATACTATGCGGATACAATGTGACATTTTTTACTAAATATTGCTTGGTTTTTAATTTGTTTGCTAATTATTATTCAATTTTATTTATCAAACATTTTATAAATTTAAATTTTAAAATTGTGAAATCAAGCTGATTTACAGAAAAGTAAAAAAGTAAAGAAAGAACCTAGTAAAAAGAAATAGTAATACATGCTGCATTTAAAAAGGAGGTGAATTGGAAAAGTTATGTACAAAAACTATGCAATATATATACATATATATATATATATATATATATATATATATATATATATATATATATATATATATATATATATATATATATATATATATATATATATATATATATATATATATATATATATATATATATATATATATATATATATATATATATATATATATATATATATATATATATATATATATATATATATATATATATATATATATATATATATATATATATATATATATATATGGTGTATGAAAATGTAGAAGTGAAACTTTTAAGATGTCACTCAAGCACTCAAGTTTACTTATAAAGTTGTCTTAGAAAATTTAAAAAATAAATATAAGTCGTTTGAAATTAAAGTGGTTTCTTTTACATTATGTTAAAATTTTTAAAACCACTTTATAATACTGTCAAATACTATCACAATTATATGAAGTGTCTCAAAAATTTTAATTTTAAAATTGCACTGTCTTCGTGCTAGAATATCCCTTTAAACTTTATCAGAATTAGGAGAAAAACTCAATTTGTTATTGATTTTCATTTCAAAACAATGGTATAATATTAATGAATATTGATAATTATATCAAAGTTATCAATTTGTTATACACGTTTCAAGGTATATAAATGGTACTCACCTCGAAGAATACAAAACTCTTCCATCTCTATAAAGTCGAACAAACTTATTAGGAGTAGTGATAGTATGAAGATATGAATTTTTCCCATTGTAAAAGTATGTGTCTGGTCTCCATATTCGCTCCAACATTGATATTGAAAGGGCGAGCGTTGGCATTTTACTTGTATAAGCCAGTCTGCGGTCGACCCAACTTTGGCGAAAATAACAATCCATAGAATAAGACTGTAAAATTGTATGTATTTCATTGACATGTACATTAATACAACTCAGTACATGTATAATAGTTTATAATTTCAAATTTAGTTTCTAAGAGAATCATACCATATCGACTTCCGAGACAGGGCCCATGCTGCGAACTTCTATGTCAATCAGAACTTGTGTTGCAGGGCCTAAATATAGATATTTTAATTAAAAAACTGAAAAATACATGATGAGATAAGTTTACCAACATTTTATAATGGAACAATTCTATAGAATATAAGTGATTGTTCGTAAATGGAAATTATTTAAACATATCATAAAATCACGCACAAAATGTATTTGTTTTAACACAATTCACAAAAGAATTTAATTAATAAATGTGTTTTCTTAGAGCTGAGAATAAAATAACTGATTGAATAAGGTGATTAACTGATGTAGTTTCAACAAAATTATATTTTTTCTTCGGAATCGATTTAATCTTGTACAAGAAACAGGATTCTTGATTTACTTTTCACACTGAAATTTATTTACTAGAAATGAAGTAATTTAAATACTGTATCTATATTTTTAAGAATACTCTCTTATAAGGTTAAAATACTTATTCTATAGAAAATTTTATTTTGAAAAAATCGGAATTGTATCAAAATACAATTATTTCACAAACGGTTTTAAACTAGAAACTTTTCTTTGTGCGGATATTAAACTTGTCATTCCTGCTTATTTTAAGACATGTTTTAGAGCTGTTTTTTAAAACAAAACAATTCGTAACAAATTAGTATTTGTATCACCCAGAAAAAGATGACACTCATATTAAGTTTAAAAAACAACTCCAAATTTAATACAAAAGTTTAAAATTGTGTTATAAATGTAGAATTTTAAAGTATACATCATATCAACCTATTGTATTCGAATCGAAAATAATGTCACCAAAAAAAAAAACAAAATTATTGTTACATTTCAATAAAAGAAATTCAGAAAAGTATTGAAATTTATAATAAATATATTTAGTATATTTAATTTTTAGTATAGGGGGGAATTATTAAATTAGTTTACAAAAGACTACACTTGAAGAATCCATTGAAAATATAAACTTTGGACAAAGTAACAGTAAACAAAGCATGATTTTAAATTCTTTATTTAAAATTAAATGAAAAATTTTATGTTAAAAACTGCTAAGGTATTTCATAGAATTTTCAATAAACACAAAAATAAGTTCCTTTAAAAATCTAAAAGTTTATGCATTCCAAGCAACTGATTATGACTCTATTGAGTTCTGTATTTTGGCACAATGAAAAAAATAATGGTGTTTTCTATAGTACAGTACCTTGTAGGTTTGTCTATGTAACTTAGAAAGTGATTGGGTTCTCTAAATGTTTAATAGCATAAACCAAGCAGAAGACCACAGACTGAACATGATAGCCCCAATGATATTATATCACTTCCAACGATCATCAATTTTGCATGCTTCCAGTCGCCATTAACAAACATGATGAATCTTCGGTTGAGTCTATTTAGAACTTACTACCATGCGGTTTCAAGAATGATGTCTTTCCCAAACAAGCCACCATGTAAACAGTTTCACGTTTAATCGAAACAATCACTTACTAATTTTGGTAACTTAACTAAACTTCAATATCCTTAATGAATTTAGGATGTTCAATGAAGAGAGTTTGACCCTCAAATATAAATATACTTTGATGGCATGAATAAATGCAGTTCAGATTATATATTCAGAAGCTTAGAATAAGGTGATTATCAAATTACAATGAAGTAGACATATTAGTTTTAAAAATGCACAAAGCACAATACTGTGAGCTGTGCTAATCAATTGTAATTTTCTTATTTGCAAGCATTTTTGCAGATTCAAAGAAATGTTTATTAACTTGAAAAATATTTATGATAGTTATTTTAAATTGATTACGATTTTACTGGATTTTATCTTTTGGTAGTTTAAAATTCTACCAAAATTAGTTTAAGTTTAAACTTCAAAATCAATTGGATTTTATAGATAATATTGAGTGATTAATACAATAAGAGAAAAATAGAGATTAATTGCTTTGATCAACAAAAAGTTTTTTTTGTGTATTTTTCTTAATATTTCAATAATATGTATGTTAGATACATTATTCAATAAACAAAAGAAGCAATGAAAATGGTGACTTCATTCATATAGTTTTAAATGTCTTATTAATGCTTTATACAATGTTAAACTCACGTCAAATAAATAAGACATAAAATAGCATTATAATACATAAAGGTGTGTATAAAATTGATAATCAGATGTGTCTGTTTACCTCTAATTTAATCTAATGAAGAACATTTTTCCAGATTATTACACTAACGATTAGAGGCATTAAAATAAAATATTTCATATTCTATTGTATATAAAATATGATTTTTTTATTATATTTTCTAAACTCAGTGAAGATGGTAATATGCTATCAGTGGTTATGTACTTTTGTCATCAATTTTATTACCAAATGATTGTTACAGGAAACAAATTTTTAGCTTAATAATGTTCACACTGTTTTAATAAGACAGTTCACAGTATTACCATGTAAGTAAGACAATTCCTAAGAGCGAAAAAAATACAATCAAATAAAAAAGAAATAATAAAACGTTTTAAAAAGAACAATGAACAATTGAAACACGATAGAAAACAGTTTAAAAGCAGCAAGCCAACTTAAGCTTCTATAATTGTTAGTTGTTCATGAGAGTTGCTTCCCAATAAATTTTGTTGACATGCTTCCCAATAAATTTTGTTGACATCCCCATTTTCCTGGGATAAACCTTTACACATTAGAAGGTTGTCATAATCCAAAGCACCCGTATATCGGCCTTCCGTCAGGAAAAGCTGCTTTCTCTTCCTAATTCCACCGAAGATCCACCGAGCACATACTATATGCATCCTCGTTAAATATGCGGAATCAAAAGCCTTGATGTGAGGCATTGAGCAGTTACCGTGGGTATAATAGTCTAGAGAAAAGTTCCTTCCCCTCCAGATCAAAGTCAAAATTCAGGGAGTGGATCCTCTGGTGGTGCCATCTATAGGAGAAATCTTAGAGCAAAGCCGTACTTTCACCTTCGTGGTACTTTGATTAAACAAAAGATATATCCTTTTGATTTAATTTCGCATAGCCATTGGCTAGCGAGTTTGGTTTCTCTAAATGTCATAACAATAACATCAGTGATGCGACAATGCGACTTGCTTTCTTTAAGTTCACTCTCTTTGGCTGACTTCTGATCTCAACATCTTAAAATAGAAATATATCATAAGATTATGAAACTATCAATGATATGATAAAAGTTATTGATATCTCTTTCCTTTACTTAATTTTCGTTTATTTATTTGTGCAAAAAAGCATAAGCATTAGAAATGTAACTTCAATAGTTTATCCTTTTCACCATTTTTTCATATATTTTTTACAAATTCCTCCTAATTATAATAAAAATTGCCACTTGGATATCAAAATGATAACATAAAAGCCCTTAAAAATTTTAAATAATCTTCCATATGCACACAATTTTAAACATCTCAATTTCTATACATCACTTTCGTAGTTTCTAATTAAATATAAAAGGAGCACATATAAAAAGTCACTAATTTTACTAATTTAATATTCACTCATACAAGAAGCAGTATGTAGAATTTTTTAGTGACTTTGTCAATGATTTCATATTAATTTTGTTTAAAAATTTCTGTTTATTTACTCCGATCAATTTTTTGAAGAACAGAAAATAAGCAAATTATTAATAAGAATATCTTATAGGTCATCTTGTTTAATAAAGCAAGACAATATGTAATGAATTAACCTAGAATATTAGCATGCAGTTAAAGTAATATAGATAATATATATATATTTGGTATTTAAATTGTTTTAAAATAATTTTATAAGACAATTTACATTCGATAATCATGATACTTAAATCTCCAATGTTACAAAGTCATTTAAATAAATATTCTATCTTTTAATACACTATTTACGCTTTCCCCTAAATAAATTATGTATCTTACTACCAATCTACAAATTTGTGAAATGAAAATTAAATTTACCGGATGTAAATCAAAATTATATATATCAATGTGGAATCCGCAAAACAATAATAATGAAATAATGGTCATTTTTAAAGTACTTATGAAACATTGAAGCATGGAACTCAACAATTGGTAGCCGTAGAAAAGTATACATTTCCATAATTTTTCAGTTAACATATATGCATTTAGAAATGGACTATTAGTTGTGAATCACTGTACCTCTTAAGAAAGACTGTTATTTATTGAAACATCCCAAACTACTAGACGTCTTCAGTATAACATTAAAAATAATATAACGGGTATTTTTGAAAGGTTTCTCATGAGCTGAAAATGAGAATTCTGGATTTCGAAAATTTAAATTATTGGTCTTATTTGTGTAAGAGGTTCTAATTTTAACGCAAGCGTGAACTTTTACGACTATTTGCATGGAAAGAGTGTCTTTCCAACATAATATTGCTTTGATATTTTCTGGTGTGTTTTTAAATAATTCATATGCACCAAATTTCTTAGAAATGAACCTCTGTTAATATTGATGGGGTTATTAGTCCATAAAAATATTTTTTGTATCAAAATTGACACGCAAATAAAAAAGATGCATTAACAAAAATTTAAAATAAAAAAGAAACGTTGAGAAGAAATACTGTTAAGTTGAAGTTCAGAAAATGGAATTGAAAAGTTTCGAATATAAAAATCTTTAACGTATGAATAATAATTAATGTTATGTTTCTTGTGCTTTCTTTTTTATTGAATTAATTTTTCATATTATAATTACTTTAGCATTTCTTTCCGTGTTTTTG
This sequence comes from Latrodectus elegans, assembly GCA_030067965.1. Taxonomy (NCBI): domain Eukaryota; kingdom Metazoa; phylum Arthropoda; class Arachnida; order Araneae; family Theridiidae; genus Latrodectus; species Latrodectus elegans. The sequence goes on along the minus strand of CM057809.1, from coordinate 56,614,029 downwards.
CTTTTTGTTGTTTAAATTTTTCCATTTATATGAGACATTTTTTGTAAAAAATATATTTAAAGAGTTTAATTTTTATGAAATTACAAACTATATATCTGATTATAAGATATTTTATGTCTATTTTAAATTTATAAAGTATAATGTTTAGTCAATATATTAAAATGAGCAAACTGATTACAATATAAATTTTAAACTCTTCAATAATACAAATTTCTGTTTTAAATTATCGAATATCGTCATATAAAATACATGTTTGAATTTTTTATACAGAATCCAATAATAAAGCATTCTAATCTGTATCAGATTACATTCTCTTTTATAATTCTTTCCTTTTTATATGGAATAAATTCAAGAATAAAAAACATCATTTAATTTTTAAAAACTTTCAAAACTTGTTAAATGGGAGCTTAAGATGTTATCAAATCTATTTCGTTTCTTATTTCTAATGCACAACTGCATCTTTAATAAAACTGTACCATACTCTCAAAATTATTTTAATCGATACTCTTCAAAACTAAGAAATAAATAGACATCAACATATATAAATTAAAGTATGAGTAAAAAAACCCAAATATCCTTTCTGAAATTCATTTATTGTAATATGTCAAAATAACTCAGTAAGAAATGCATTAAATGAATTGATGTGAATAAGATAAGGTATATAAACTTCTTAAATGAAATGCTTAAAATATTCAATTGGTATTTTTAAGAAATACATTATTCATAGTTTAAATTCTTTATATAATTTGATTTATTAAATTATTTAATATCAAAGAATAATTTAATGAAAATTTAATATTAAACAATATGTGATGATTGAGAAATAAAATTTATAAATTTTAATGAAAAAATAATAAAATTTAAAAACAAAATATATTCTCTAATTTATGGATAGAGAAATTCTATTAAAAATGACGCTAATAAAATAATCTAGAATTTTATATTTCACATAATTTTTATTACCTTTAACTTTACTGACACCTAAGAAGTAATGTTAATATTAGAGATGTTAACATCATTTTAAAATAACAATACACAGGATGAATGTGTTTCATAATTTTTTTAACAATCCGGAACTATATTAAAAAAACTCGGGACTCTGGATGTGTGTTAAAAAATAAAGGATAAAAATTCAATATTCTTGATAACTTTTTCTTTATTTAATATTTCATTATTAGTGATTTTGTAGCATGAAATAATGCAATTTCATAATGTGAGTAACACGTAAAATTCCCTCTTTACTTTTACCTCGTCAAGATTCTGTAGATTAAAAAGATTATGATCAATAGCAATTATAAATTATTAAAAGGATTGTTCAACTGTATTTAAATGCATATACTTATCAAATAAATTGTATATAAGAAAATCAAATTTCTATTGTCCCTTCTACATATCAAAAAATTTTCAAATTCTACTTGAAATCTTCAATGGCTCAGAAATTCAAAACATTAAGTTGTAACTGTGACTCTAATTTTCTCCTTAAGTACTTAAAATTAATGATAATGTTAATGAAAGAATTAGTAAAAAGGATTAAATTTTAATAACATTTGCAGAAATTTTTATGAATTCCCTTTGTTATGAGCTTGTTTTAAACATAATTCAGCTACTGAATAGATCACATCAAAATCGGACAAACAAAAATGAGATTTATTTTACTAAATGTAGTTTTATAAATGATGCTCTTTTGGTTTCTGCGAAACAATATGCACAATCTATACGATTAAATTTAACTAATTTTAAGTGAAAGACTAAATTTAAAAATAAGATAATTGCGATATGTTCATAGCAGAGAAAAATAGCAAATTAAGAAATTTTCAGTTCTGAATTAAATTGTCATTTGACAAGTAGAGATATTAATTTATAAAACGCAAATGAGATCTAACTTCTGAAATATAAATACTAAAACAGAATAATGATATGCAACAGAAAGTATTGAACGATTAAATTATGAAAAGTATTATTTCATTAACATGATGGGTGTTATATTAGCAAATATTGAAATAATATTAATAATATGATGGATATAATATGAGCAGACATCATAACAGTATAAATTCATTTTTCAGTTTAATAAATAAGAAATTAATGCCTGCTAACACAGTTGCGGTATATGGAGAGGTGGCCTTTTCTCAAGTCACAAGTGATCACTGAGAAATATTCTTTTTTGATTAAAAATTATCAAACATTTCGTTCGTAGAATTTATCATTAACAGAAAATATGCACTCTAATATAAAAATTAATCTAAATGTGTGCAAAAAATACCCAGATTACTGAATAGTTAAAAATAGGAAAAGTTACAGAAACATGAAGATCGAAAAAAAGCTAAAACTCTAAATTTATGAAAATTTCAGAAAATTGCAAACTGTTTCATGGCCAAATAGTCAGGACTGTTATATCATTGCAATAAAAAATATGGTTTCTAAATCCATAGAAATCGTATTTAAAGCTGTGTCTATAATTGAAGTGGGAACGAGGAATAGAAATAACTATTTTACTACGCATTCAGATATTTTGTTATACAGTTTTTCTTATTTATATTTTTCTTAAGAAAATAAAATTTAAATAATATTTTATTAAATTTCATCAACACTAAGAGATTGAAAATAAAATGAACTTCTATGGAAAACAATTATCACAAGACACAAAATAATACTCTAATAAGTATACTTATCATTATCATAAAAATTATTGTTAAGCAGATTAATTAATCATTCCTTACAAGAATATTACAAAACTAATTAGACGATCTTAACAGGCAATTAGAGTAATTTAGAGTAACATTGAGGCTGATACTGAGGGAAAAAATTTGAGAATTTGTTATTGGTTCCGTTAATTGTTAACTATAACATATTTCCTACACAGAGCTATTTTAACAACAACGTCTTTCCTACAAAGAAATATTACTGAAGAGAAGATTTTATAATTTCAAAAAAACTGATTTAACTATAAGAGAAAAAAACCATAACAGAAAGAAAAGCTGTAATCAAAATCTTTAAATTTTCCAAAGCATAGTATAGGAAAATTATTTAAGCAACGTAAAAAATCAAGGCAGGCTACTTACTGGATATAAAAACAAACGCTGTAGCATTTGTGTTCATATCCAAGATCAAAGAAAAGGCATGTCGTTTTTCGTATTGCTAAAAAGAATCATTTTAACAAACATAAAATTATTATTAATAATTTGTCTATAATTATTGAGCCTGTTGAAAAAAATTACAATTTTCATGAAACTCTATACACTATTTATAAAAATGTTCCAAAAAAACCTGCATCTAAAATCAACGAATCATGTATTCAAGAAAATAAATATAACCAAAATATGAGATTGTTAGAAAACAAGTAAGATTAGAGAGAAAATGAAACTTAATAAAGTAGTTTTATATTCTACAAATGAATAAATACTTAATATAAACTGAAGCAATGACAGAAAGGAAAAAAACTGAAAAGTTTATTGATGACAATAAGAATTCATTGATATATAGACATTCTGTCAACGGAAACTTATTGTTTCGTTAGGGAAAATAAACTATGAAGAGATTTTATAATAAGAAATGTGTGGTAGAAACTGTGAAACGCGTTTCATACTTATGAGTTTTGAGAGAAAAATGTCTTAAATTAACCTTGATAAAACATACTGTATGATAGTTTTACCTATGATTCTAAAAAATTCACAATTTGTTATATAATAACCGTACAGAATTATTTGATAAGATTATAATCCTTTCCACCCGGAGGTTTATGGAAAAAAACATAATTTGATAAATAAAAAAGGGACATAAGTAATTATTGTTTTTTCATTATTAGATTGATGAATTTCTAATTACTTTCCAGAAAAAAAAAGTTCGTAAACTTAAATATATATGGGTTTAGTGAACAATTATTATGATGAAATAATCGAATCACAGATTTATCAAATAACTGATTAAAAGAGTGGATGATTTAACCTTTTTCTTAAAAATATAGATAATCAATGTATAAAAGGATACGTTGTTAATAGTAAGTGCTCTGCCTTTTTAATACATTTAAATATTTTGGGGCTACAAGGGATATATTCATATCAGTTGCTATTGGGTATGCCATCGTCATTCCGAAAGTACGTCCACGTAATTTAGAAGCTGGAATCAAGCAGAAGACCTCAGACACGTTACACCACCTTTAGGAATACCATTTTTTTATGGAGAGCACTGAAACAATGGCAAATTTTAGACTATTAATAATCATGTTGGCTTATATCTTCTTTGATTTAGAATTTTCAATCTTGCAGCCATGAAAGCGAAACCTTAGCATAGCAGACTACCTCGCACTTACAAAAGTATAGTACTTACTAACTATCCAGTTTATATAAGAAAAGATATTTAATATTTCAAAAGTAAAATCATTAGTTACATTTAATCAAAATGTTAAGAGTTAAAAATATAGTGAAAAATGAAGATTAAAACAGGATTTCCTCATCATAAATCAGTAAATAATTGTAAGTTTTATAAGATCCTGGAATGATTAGTGTCTTTTAACTGCAATTGAATAGGGAAAACCTAGCCACATAAATTATTAAAATAAAGAAAATATTTGGAATATATTACTGTGTGTAAAGTAAAATATGATTATTTAGTGAAATACTAATTTTGCAGAGAATAACAATACACTCAAGAATACATTTGGCTGTGACTTTTGGCATAAGTAGATCGGTATAGATCTTTACTAGATCAGTATAGACTTTATGTTCTGTAGAACAGCCCATTTCAATAATTAGTACTGAAGTACAATACACATCAAGAGTTGAATGCTTTAAATATTTGGCTTAAATAAACATGTTATTAGCGTAAATAAATTAACAAAAATAATTTCTATTCTTAATATTGGTAGTTTAAAAGCAACTTAGTTAATTAACGAAGGCGTTTTTACTAACAAATAAAAAATTATGTTTATAAGAAGAGCAATGCTGTAAAAGTATTAAAAAATTAAAAACATTAAAAGTATTAAGAATTTTAAAATTATACATTTCTGTTAACTGAGGAAGAAATAAATGGCATTTTACTGAAGATTTGTAAGGATTTTGAATTTTAAAATGATTTAACATGTTAAGGTTTAATAAGTAATATTCTTTTAAAGTAAATTATATCTTAAGGTTTTTATTGTTTTAGATAGGTCGGATTCAGTATTATTACATACGAATATGCAATAACACTTTATCTTCGCTAAGCAATAAAACGCAAAATATATGTTGCATTCAATTTTGAATATTTATTTTTCAATCTTATAAATTTGTATACTTAAATTCTAAATTAAACGGAGAGAACATTGGGGTTATACTTTAAAATAAATATTACAAAAGTTTTATTTTTTCAACAAGGTTATATCACAAACTATATAAGTAAATTAAGTCTAAAAATTGCAATTTGTAATGATAGAATTGATACCAGATATACCTCTGTATACATATTTATGGATGTTTTGAATTTGAAATCAAAAAATCTGATTTAGTAAAAATTAATGGCTGTATTTTTTTAATTCTTTTGTATAATTTTCCTCAAATGCATCTAAATCACAACATAAGTAAATTTTCTTATCTAAGAATATATGTGGTGGGAAATTTAATGATGATGTACCAAGGGATTCCTGAAACGTGACTACTCAATAAAGAGAAACAATATTTGTGGACAAATGTTTGACAAGAAAAAGCTGGAAGAATTAATCAAAACTAAAGCATCTCTTGAAGAACCTTGATCTCGATATAGGGTAAGATTATTTTTAAGGCTTTTATTTATTGCTTATATATTATATTGTAACACATTCAGTAAATATTTTTTAAATATTCTGTATAATAATTTCACATCATTTCACACATAAGTTTGTTTTATCGCGCATTTTTATCCTTTATTTAACATACAGAAAAACATATTTTGAATCATTATTATCCGTTTTGTATTGAGTTCCTCTTTGCAATTTTACAAAACATAAAATTTTAAAAATTCAAAAGAATGTATTTTAACAAAATATTATAATCACTTGAAGAGTTATAGGAGGCATCAATAACTTCCATCTTTTATCGGCATAGATTATTGTAACAAAACATTCAATTGTTTCTACAGACTTTAAGATCTTTCATATGAGGAAAATATTTTTATGCCCCAATAAATGTTTCCTGTTTTGTTTTTTAAGAAAATATTCATATTCGTAGAGAAATTCATCAAAAATTATTGTAAATGTAGTAAACAAAATACTTGGCCGTTTCCTTCAAAAGGAATCTATATAGCTTTGTTTCCACATAAACTTCATGTTACAATTTTATACAGAGCTCTTAGAAAATGCGTGTTTGAATAAGGAATACAATTTCTAGATATGTAGTTTAAAAAAAACACACACACACATGGTACTAATTATATTTCTAAAATTCAAAGATATAATGTATATGCACCTTACATCTGATTATACTGTTTTAAAGCGTTTGACCATGAACTCTATAAGAGAACTGTTTATTTCAAAAACAAATTGCTACATTTCTAAGCACATTTTATCCATCTTTTGGAAAGATTGCTCAATGCTGTCATTTTGTACCTGATTTCATGGTTTATTTTTTGACATGAAACATTTATCGGTTGTTACGAAATATCCCAAATTCTTCGGCATTCAATTGCACTCTCTTAAATTCAAACCATCTTATGAAAGTAAATATTCCCTTTTACTAACCTATTTTTTTGGAAATGTGTATGCATATTCACTTCATAAATCATATCGTGTGATTAAATTCAATTCATACGGGTCTGATTATACAAGTTTGATCATAATTTAAGAATCTGTAGTACTTTTTTAATATTTAATTTTCAATTTCAGTCTGTAATGGATATTTTATAAATTTGGCATAATATAAAACAATCTATGACGTTAATGTGTTCTTCAGATATTGTAATACAGAAAAAGTATTTTATCAATAATTTTTAATCAAAGAATTTACATTGAATTACATAAAATAAATGCCAAATTTTTACAATAATGGATAAAACAATGCAATTAATTGAACAAATAAATTCACTTTTATTATTTAAATAAATAGAATTATTATTGAGTTTAATATATAAAGCTTGTGGTTTATATATAAGTTCAAGATAATAAAGATTTTGATTCATTAATGTGAACGGTCATAATGATTTTCATATAAAGCCAATGAGGGAAAGATTATTTTATAACTGGGGAAAACAACTATAGTCAGAACTCATATTTTTATAACACCATACACGTTAATGTATTTGATTTTGACAAGACTTTTAGACAGACTGACAAAAATATTGAACACAATAAAAAAGAAAGCTGCATAAAAGTATTTTTTGGGAGGAAAAAAACGTAACATTTCATGTCAACTCTAGATCATCAGCAATAAATGAATTTTGAATATTCAAGATTTAGTTTGTAATATAATGTATGAATAATACTTTGTTTTTGTGTTTGTAGGGATATTTTCTTGAAAGATTTTCTTTCATGAAGCAGAAGGACAAGTTTGCAAGGTATCTCAAAATACTCCAAAAAAATTGCAGTGATGTAGGAGATTCAATCAAAAAACTTAAAGTTTTCGAAATGAAATTATATTTATTAAATTCTCATAGTAACCAATGCTTTTCTATTATTATTACAAATGTAACCATTTACTGAGTCATTTAAATTAAATTCCTTAAAACTTCTACTTTCTAGATATAGTATTTAAAAAGTTGTTTTTTCATTAAGAAAACTTCTTAAGTTGCTAATGAACATTTAAGTAACAGAAAAAAGAATGTAATTACTTAAAAAGATATTTTCACAGATGAAAAGTTCTTTAAATATGTATTTTTGTAATTCTTCTAAGAGATCGTATTTACAATTTTCAAGATTAAATGGAAGAAAAATAATAAATGTATTCTTATCGTAAACAACTTCATAAAATAAAATAAAAAGCTTTCTCATTGTCGCGAAATAAAGAAATGGCTTCAACGGATTGCAAGGGTATCAAAAAAGTGTGAAAGCTGAACGTAAGTGATTATGCAATGTAAAGGAAAGGATCTTTGAAGATGATTAAAGTTTTTGAGATCCAGTGGGAAGGTGTACGGTTTGAATTGAGAAGGGTGGGGTAAAACATGGTCGGCATCTTTCATTCCCACTGCTAAAGTTCTTTCAAACATTTTATTCTTAGTCTCACATCACATAGTGCTTGGAAAATGCATTCGACTAGAAATGCTTCAGGGACCATACAAAAAGTTCTGATTCGATAAAATTCTTATAGTAAAAAAGCAGCTAATATATAATAAGATGACAAAAGATAGCCAATGCATATTTTAAATTCAACATACCGAAACCAGTGTCTTAATAAGTAATAAACTTTGGAAATATCTGAAATATATCACGAGCTTATTGAAATGTTTTATTTTGTATATCATTGTATTGAAAATAGGCAATTTTAGGTTTTCCTATGGATTTCTTTTTTACATAGTTGCAGATTTGATCGTGAGTGAGAGGAAAGAACTCAATTCACACACACACACACAAAAATTTATTTTTTTTAACAGAATGAGGAAAAAAACTTACTAAAAACATTTAAATCTAATAAAAATCCACAAATTAGATACAATTTACACAAAATAATATTATTTTGAAAAGTCATACAGGAAAATCTCAAAGTTTTTGCTAAAAGTTTACGAAGTGTTAAAAGTTTACGGTATAATTGTTTCGATGACTATCTAGTAGACTATATAAATGATTCTGTGAGCATCTAATGATCTGTAGAAAAGATCCCACCGTTTTAAAATTACTCTGTTTATTACGGTTGTTTCTGACTTTCCTACATTTAAGTATAACTTCGAAAAGATCTCTCTTTGAATTTTAGTATTAATAGTAGAACTAAAAATTAAAAAAGTTACACTGTATATTGTAGTCTCATACAATACTAACTAGTTCAAGGGGTTCGATAATTCTCAATTTTTGTAATATGCACAGATTTATGCTTATCTCCAATATTTCTTCTCTCTCTCTTCCACAAATCATTCATTTATATACAATATTCCTCATTTTTTATGAACTTTTCAAGGAATGCATAAAGACCATATTATTCAAATATTTTTCCGAATTCAAAAGCCAAATGCATCATAAATTTTACACAATGGATAGTATTAATAAGGTAAATTCATGTTAATACAACAAAACGCTTTTTATAAATGCATCGAATTTACTCTCTTAATTAAATGTTTTTAAAGTTTTTAATTAAAAATTGCTTAATATAGTATCGCATTTTATGGATGTGAACCTATGCTTTATTTTCAAACATTTTATTTTATGTAACATTCATTTTAAGTGTAAATGTGAATATCTGAATGTGTGAACTGTCTTTGAAAGACGAATTAAGAAAATACTACATGTGATTTCATTAATATCTACGATAAAGTATAAGTTTCATGTAATGAACAAAGCAAGGTAACTTGAGACAATTTGTCTAACATGTGATGTGATTAAGTTTAAGATGTGATGTGATTAAGTCTAAGATGTGTTTGTGAAACACACTTTTTTATCTGCTATAAATTACGGGCAAGCCTTACTTTCTTATTTACATTTTTTAAGTTATAATATAAATTCTATCATGTGTTGTTAAAATACATGTTTGCGATTTTATATTGCAAGCATAAATACAATATCTTAATATATATATATATATATATATATATATATATATATATATATATATATATATATATATATATATATATATATATATATATATATATATATATATATATATATATATATATATATATATATATATATATATATATATATATATATATATATATATATATATATATATATATAATATATATATATATATATCATATGAAATTGTTTCCTACAACAATTTCATAAATTTTATAATGGAATTTAGATTTTCAGTTGAGTACTATTTCAACAAATATAGCATTCTAAGCACAAAAGCATTTCGGTGAATATTATAGCTATTTAATTCTTTAAAAATGTGATCACCATTTTAATTGATGTCTTATGGTTTTCCTTTATTAATTGTTTCTGGTGTAGCTTCATGATTCCTTACAAGTGCTGTAATTATTAACCTACTAAGAGTTAAAACTGTATAAAACTAGCCAATAAACTCAGCGCATCAGGAATATCAGTAAAATGTAGTTTCCATCTTCTGTATCTATTAGAACATGACTGGTTTTATACATAGATCTCAGTTTTAAAGAGTTAACTTTCTGTTTACAGAACAATGGATAGTAAATTATGCCTACACTTTTATAGTCCAAAATCGAAATAAGCATCCCATCACAGAAAGTTTTAAATAAGCAAGTTTTATGTTATCAATAAATATTTTAAATAAAGCATTAGAATACAGAAAAAAAAGAAAAATTTTGATTTGAATATATTTTTCTCTAAATATATGTAACGCTACTCCTATATTCGTAAAATTATTTTTATAGCCAATGCCTTGATCTTTAATGAATATTATTTGTATTTGTTATTGTGATTAAAATGCAAGCCATCATTATAAGCAGCATTTTAACATAACGCTTACCTATAAAACTAAGCGTTTTCCATCCATTCAATGTTATTATTTTATAATTATATTTTTGCCTCTTCTTGAATAAAAGAGCAATAAAAATATTTTTAGTACGAAAAATTGTTTCGAAGATGACACACATTACATTAATGTTAAGATACAGCTAATCGAAATTCCCAATTAACCATATTTTGGGATTAACCATGCTTTGGGTTAATCCCAAAACATGGTTAATTTATGAAACACAATCAGTACTGTTGAAATGGTACTAGCACTTCTCTTCTTCGAGTCATATATAAATATGCCAAATCGTTACATTTGTCTCTGAAAGAATGTTAGACTTCAATACAAATCAAATATAAAAAGCTATTTCTTTGCATTTAATTTTTATTAAAAGCTTCTTCATCAAAGTTTAATCTTAAAAGCGACACAAATAATTATCCTCAACATGAGAAATAAAATGTGCCTATTAAACATTTCATTAAAATGTCAGAGACATTCTACTTTTGAAAATACGAAAATTTTAATTAGATAATATATTTTGCTCAGTCACGATATTTTTAAGTAATGAATACCATTTTAATAAACACCACTTGCTTTAAAAATACGATATGAATTTTTTTATTTAAAGGTAATTATGTAAACTTTATATGAAATGCAAAAAATTAAAACTTAAAAGTGATGAATGCAATTTATGTAAAAAAATTACATACATAACAATTTTCACTGCAGTACAAAAATGTAACAAAATAATTATATGAAGCATATAACAAATCATTAATCAGGAAATTAGATAGCATTTAATTATTTAATTTCACAACTAGAAACAAAATTTAATGATATATCATTACCAAAGATATTTAATTATATTTCATCATTTTTATATTATTTCTTTGAAGTTGATTGCGTTAGTTCTCTAGTTTTCAAATAAGAACTAGCTTCATAGATCTTCAGAGGAGTTTCAATTGGCGCTTTCATAATATTTCTGAAAAGTATTTACTAAAACTTATTCTGTGGTATCTTATCCTACATTCATACAAACAATTTCTTGAAAAAAATTTAAAATACGTAATTTAACTGATAGCAATCTCTATAAATCTATAATTTCTAAATGATCAGTATAATTTCAAATATCTTACATTAATACAATATTTTGCAGTATTTAAAATAAACCCAAATCAGGAAGCAATATGTTTGTGTGTATGTGTGTGTGTCTGTGTTTTATTTTAAGAAATTGTTTCACTGTCTCCAAATAAATCGTCTCAGTAATAATTAAAGTTATATGATCTATCAAGATATATTTGTATTCGATATCTGATCACTCTTCTAATATTTTTTAAGTTGGGTGTTTTTTAATTCATTCAAATATTTTTGATATATGTTTTATTTTATTCTTGATTGTTGTTTTTTCACTTTGCTTAGTACCAAAAACGTATAAAATTTTTCATGATTAGAAAACTTTAGATTGCAACATAAGATCTCTTAATAATTTTTTAAAATATTTTTTCACTGAAAGCTATCACGCAAGACACTTTTGTGGTGAAAACAACTTTCTTAAGCGATCATATGCCGCTTCATTTTTCTGAATATTTCTTTTAATACCATAAGAATGACCTAATTCCTAAGCACTATTTCTTACAGATTTACCAAACTTTAAAAGCTGCTATTTTTAGCTTTTTTATTCCGTTTAATGGAATTCTCAAATCCATCTTAAACTCGATGTGTTGTAACTAATTTTAGAAAAAGATAATCGACCAAGTGTGCACCAGTTTTTAAATGACAAAAAAATTATTATTTTTAAAAGAAGTTCCTTAAATTTTACTTTTTTCAGACACCGTTCTAATAATAAATTAGTTCTATCGCATAAAAATCATGGTTTAACTAATTTTATCAAAATGTTAGCAATAGAGTTTTATAGTTCCAAATGATGTTTAAGGGAATTCATATTATACTTTTTTTGTAGTTTATGTTGATTTTAATAATCATTTAAAAAACTGATTTAAAAGTTTTCTCTGTGTTCATATATTTGAAATTCATAGCAAAAACTAAACATTTTAATAAAATTATTCAAAGGAGAGGGAAAATGTAAAAAGGAAATATTTGAGGTAAAGTTTGAAAAAAAGTTCTGAAAAATAAAATTAGAGATATTTTTATTATTGCTCTGGAATGTGTTGGTACTTACAATTTTTAAACCTGATCATATCAAAATATTTCGTTAGTATGATTAACATTTCATAAATACTTTTGAAAGCTGGGAAATCTTTTTACTGTATTACTTTAAAATAATAAATCCATCAAATTTTATAATTTATATCAAATATGCCACAAAATATTACTTCATCTCTAGAATAACAAATATATGAAAATCACAAAAGAAATGGTATTTGGTGTATATTGATAATATATATATATATATATATATATATATATATATATATATATATATATATATATATATATATATATATATATATATATATATATATATATATATATATATATATATATATATATATATATATATATATATATATATATATATATATATATATATATATACGATCAAACTTCTGCAAAAATCACTTAAAAATTTGAATTCTACATTTTCACCCGAAATTTGCTTAAAAATTTGTTGTTGTTATTGTTGTTACTTATGACTCTTATTACACTTAAATTCGCATTGCCAAAGCCAAGCTCGCTGTGACTTGGCAACGTGAATTTAAGTCAATAGGGAGCGTTTTTCGTTAAAAAAAATATGTAAATCAATGGAGTAGAAGAATTTACTTTTATACATAAAAGAAAAAACTATTTATATTGAAAATAAAGTTGCTTTCATTTGAAATTTTAACAACACAATTTTCCAGAATTTTTTAACATTAGTGAAAAATTACATAACATCATTTAATAGCATCAAATTAATGAACATTGTTCAAAATATTTTCATAAAAACAGTACACATTTTTAAAATATTCCATAAACATCACATATCAAGTATTTGCAGTGACTTGCTTCTAATTTAAAATCTTATTTTTAACGTCTGCTTGAAAAAATTTATGCCTTGCACAAGGGTTAGAATTACTAATATCTTATGAAAAGGAGAAATTAGTAAGCATGTTATCATAAATCAGAAAGTGATTGGGTTCACGAAATTTAGAAATAGGAACCCATCAGAAGAGACCCGTACGATTTACGTACTACCTCTAGAGGTATCATTTCACTGGAAGGAGATTGCAAACAAAGTTTGTTTTAAATATCCCAACCATCATTAGTGTACACGACGGAATCTTCAACGATGCCAAATGCAGAATCTGATACCTTCTAATAGCAAGAATGATGACAATTTTAACCAGGTCGGAATGGATTTTAGTATAAAACCTTCACATTTTAAACCTTTAAATATTATAGCTTAAAATCAACTATTATTTATTCAATTGTGATATACATATTCATTACTCATGTAAAGATTATAATTTTAAAATACTTTGTATTTTTAAAAAATATTTTGAGTTCAATATCTTAAATCAGTATAAATATTGTCTAAAAGCAAAAAAATTCAGTTATTATATATATGTTATGCTTTGTTCTTTTAGATAAAAACAGTATCAAATCGTTACGATTCATTTTTATGCTATTGCAAGAAGTAAAATTTTAATTTATTTCATATTTTACAATATTAATTTGTATTTGAACCAATAGATTCAAATATTTGATGAATCTTAAGGGAAAATACTAAGTTCACCAAAATTTAAAAGAAAACAATCAGGCAAATAAATGTCTTACTTTAATGATGACAAATAATATAATATCATAAAAGTCAAAACATACCTTATTCTTTTATAGAGAAAAGAATAAATCTATTACACAGAAATGTTAAATCTATCGCCATTGACATCTGTTGAACTCAGTCATTGAATTTTATTGAAATATATATGATTCATTATCATCAATATTACATATTTATCAACGTTATAACTCAACCATCTCAACATTTATTTTAAACTTCAAACCGAAATTATTATTGTATACACTTGAACAGTTGACTTGACATGTATCCTTGACACAATTGAGAAACTAAAGCAGCAGTCGGGATGTGTGCTAGAGAGATCACTTTATGGCTTGAAATTATCCCCGCCTGAGGTCGTTCAATAAATTTTGACTGTCACACTGCCTCTTTTAGCAAATTTCTGATATTAGCCTTCGATGAATATTCGGGATGTAAGCATTGATATGATTTGTAGCTAATGCAAATTCTTGCAAGAAATTTAAACAAATTTTTTTTAAAGAACAATCATTCAAAAATTAAAATATATATCTATATTTTCAAATTCAATCTATAATAATTAATCGCTCCTAATTTTTTTTAAAGTTTTCTATTGTTAAGTTATTGGAAAAGTTTTATAATAATAACGGATATTATTTAAAGTAACTATGGAAGTTTTCGCTTCATTATAAATGATCAATTCACCAGTAGTAAGGAGAAACACATGAATGTGTAAAAAATGTATTATACTTCTAATATCTCTACCTGAAACTTTAAATTTTAAGAACTATGATTTATTTTATTTTTTTTTCTGAAACATAAGCATTCTAAAACAAAACTTAAAAAAACATTAGTTTCTAATTAACCAATTAAACCTATTATTCGGTGGTGTCATTGTTATTCATAAGAATATAACTAAAAATATATTAAATTCTAGTATGTGTATGTATGTGTGTGTGCACAATTTTCTAGCACAGATAAGAGATCATATTGAATCCCAAAATAATATCAGATTAGATAAGTATCACGTATATTAATCTATTTTAAATAGAATTCATACTCAATGGATCTAAAAAAAACACATTCTATTGATAATTCCTTCAGATACTCTTAAGGTTTCTACATTACAAGCCGCTTGTTATGTCTTCCATGAATGCTTTTTTGCACTGCTATACTTTTTGATCATTTTAAGCTTATGCCATAACAGTTGTTTGAAACTGTTAGAGCCCAAATCAGGTCTAGGTACAAGGAAGCATGCTGGTGCAACAACAATGGGAGTAGTTCAAAACACAGATTAATTGAAAGGGGGGATTAATACAGTGATTGCATTTCAAAAATCAAATTGTAATGATGTATGAAAAAAAGAGAAATTTTTCAAGTAAACTTTTTAGCGGTAGTCTGCTAATCTTCATTTCTTGAATATCCACATCCAGCTGTATAAAACTACAGTGTATTCCACAATCCATAAAAAATCTGTCATGGTATATTCATATTTTATACTTAATTAAAATAATTGTATAATGTATATATTAATCGTATTATGTGTATTATATTATACTTATAATATAATTTTATACGAAAGACATATTTTGCAGTTCTTTTGATCAAAGTTTAATGGGTTTGATCATTACACAACCAGGGATCATTATAGTCTTTGAGTTACAAAAATACTTTAAGTAGATAAAGTTCATGTAATTTAGAATAATTGGAGCTAATCATTTCCTTTAGTGTGGTGTTGAAGTTTAGAGATAAATGTGCTAGTGCACTATAAAGTTCGACATAATCACATAAAAGTAACTGAAGACAACGATTTGTTGGTTGTTTTGACGGATTTGATTACAAAGAAAATAGGCATCAAATAATTATCTCTTAAATAAATCCATTATCCCTTTAGTAAATAAAACAAGATTTCCATGTATTTAATAATATGAATAGTGTTTGCCATATGAATAGAATATACCATAGATTATTCAAGTAGCATGTAAATGATAAAATAATAGGAACATTTCAGTTAAAAAAAACATTCGCTAAGTCGTTTATGTACCTCTTTAAAATACTAAAACATTTCCGTGGATCATAAAATCAACATGATGTCCTGTATATATCACGCAAATTATGAATTCCATTAGTACAAGTAAGTGAATCAAAAAATGGAGTGATTAATTTGAGAGAAGATAACTTTAATGCATTTATATCTAAAAATTGACAAGCTCAAACTTTTAAATGTAGGTAATTTATCCACAATAATGTATTCTAACAACTCGATATTTTATATTGAACTTGGACTTTCTTGATTTTGCGTTTTTCATGTTTTGTGTACTATAGATTATAACTGATAACTAGAAAAGATATGCAACTTAATTCAAGTTATTAACAAACAATTATATATATCATAATCTATGAGAAGTTCAATATTGATCACTGATCAAAATTCTTTTTATTATGAGTTTAAAAGTGAAGTACTAAATATATAGCACAACCATACATCACTGTTTTTATCAATTGTCATAACATCATATCTCATACACACACAAACACACACACACTGTTAATAGCCATAATCAAAAATTGGTACAAAATTGGTAAAAAGGCTATGTGCATATTTTTAACAACTTGCACTATTTTTATTTCTTTTAATAACTCGCATTTTTTTAAACTAATAATTCCAGTGTTTGTTTTTAAAAGAATCTAATTTAATCCAAAATTGCATTATTTTTATCACTAGTTCAAACTATTTAAATGCTAAAGACAATGTAATTTTGTCACTGCGTTTGTCGTTATTAATGCAATTGATTTAAGAAAAGCAATCCTGAGACACTGATTTAAGGTAAAGGTAAATTATTTATTTATGAACAATTTTAAAATATTTTCGTAAATAAATTGCATTTGGTGTCTGTAATAATTTCTCATAAAGTTTATTCATCAAAACTACTTGCTATAATAAAATTACTCAAGAAATGTTTCATGGAAGTTAATTGCAAAGTTATTTAATTACTCTAAATAACATATTACATTTAAACCTGTACTTTTATCCATTTAGTGCACACACATTTTTTCTTTAAAATTTTATTTAATATTTGCTATTCCTCAATTATTTTACCCCAGTGTGTAACGAAAAACGATGATTTTTTTTTGCTAAAATATAAACTAACAATTTTATTTCCTAACTGATATGCATAAAAATGTATAGATTCTGAATACAAACTCTCAAAATTCCCAATTATTCTAATAAGCTTGAAATTAAGACTTTATCGTTCCCTAAAAACTTTCCCTTATCTTCAAAGAATCCGGATTAAAACTTATTCATCTTGCCTAGAGAATATCAGTTCCAAGGGCAGTGTCCTTAATCTGCCCCAGTCGAAGGAAATAAAAGCGTAACAAAAGGGAAGATGATGAAAAAAGCAAAAGAAGACGCTGCTCTCAGCATTCGGACGAGGTTAGAATCAAGCACGTTTCATCCAGACAGACATGTTTAGTTTCTATCGGTGGGGATGCTGCCATTTTTACTCTGACGAAGGGGGATGAATAAAAGAGCTAAGCGAGTCTTAGTAGCTTAGAAAAGGTAAAAACATGAAAAAAGGTATGCCTTGTATTGTTCCCGTTGATGCCAATACGCTACCATCAATTGTCAAATAATTGGGAGATTCGTGCTGATACTGATAGCTGAATTAGATCACAGATAAGGAAGAAAGCTCTTATTTACAAGCTACAAATTGTTATTTTATTTGTACTCACAATACATATCTTCTTATATATAAAATGAAGTCCTTTCATATAGGAGGAATGACATTTTCTTTCAAGAAAAGAATTCTTTACCGTTATTTATCCCATTTTATTTTATTAATACCCGTAAGTAACACGATCGAAAAAATTTTATTTGTTCATGTATATTACACATGGATAATTATCTGTAAATGGATGATAGTAATAATAATATGTAAATAAATTTCTGTGTATGAATAATAATATTTACCAAAAAATTTAATGACAAATTTTATCCTTTTTCAAACGTAACAACATCATTTAAGATTCTAATATTTACTCTCTATTATATTTACAGATGATTCCTTATAATTAATAGAGTAATTTTAAAAAAATAATAAATTATAATTTGTATAAATAAAGCCTTTATATACATTTTTTTTAAATGACAAAAGAATCTTAGAAAATATTTCTTTTTGTGACAAATTCGAAAGATTATTTATATTTTGTCTTCATACAATATATGCGAGTAACTAAATATTGATTGAAAATACTGTTATATTCAGTAGTAAAAAGCTATATATGGGGTTTTAATCTTTTTCACTATAATATCAAAAAAAGTGTTTTTTTATTTTTTTTATTTTTTATTTTATTTATTTATTTTTTTTTTTTGAGATAAAGGGAATTCATCTATCAAATTAGAAAATTATTTATTTTCAAAATATTTAATTAACTTATGGAGATTAAAGGAATGAAATAGAATTTGGGGCAAAAATATAGCTACAATACTTATCTACTATAAGTGGCATTAAAACAGAATCTTAAAAATGCTGTATTTATAACCATGCCTCAGCTTCCAACCCCGATCAATGACGGAATATATCAAATAATGAAAAGAACATTAATATGTGTTACGACTAGACAACGAATTTCAATTTATTATATAGCTTATATTGCAATTTTAATTGATGAAACTATAGTAGCATCATTGGAAAAGTAGCTGAGAGAACAACTTGTACAGAGAGAGATTATGCTAAGTTTATAATTTTTCATGCTTGTGTGTTTGGTAGGTGCTCAAGAACTTTCTTGATTTTTCCCTTCAAATCATAAGTTAAAAATGAAAAGCAATATTGAATCTATATAAATATCTTACAATAGACGCGCTATCTAGTATCGTAACTCAAATTTATATTTAAAATAAGCTGCTAAGGTGAAACAAACGTGAAGGAACTTAATTTTTATTAGGTGTATTTATCATGAAATATCTGCAACATTGTTATTGAGCATAAAGTTATATATAAAACCGTTATGAATTCATTAATGATCTAAAACTTACCACCAACACCTGGTCTTAAGTGATAATCATATCCTTCTAGTAAACTATCTAATAAATCAGAAATATTCTGTGTTGAACTGACTTCTGCAACCACGCAGTTTGATCCTAACCTGAAAAAAATATCAAATATTACAAAAAAATGAACTTATTGTATAGTTTAGTTTTCTGAGACTACCTTAAATGCAAAGAATACTAAAACTAGATTTATTTTGAACAAAAAATTAACAGAGCAATGAAATTTATTAAATCATTATAAATTGAATTGAAAAATATTTGCAAAATGATCATAGCGAAATTCTCAATACATTATAATAAAATCAGTTGATGAAATGAATAATATTTCATTAAAATATTCACAAGATGTTTCAAATATTTTAGTAAAAGAAAAAATGTAAGATTAACTTATAGATGATATTAAAAAAAAACGATTGCTTTAAAATGTATATGCTAACTTTACTATAGTATAATTAAAGGGCATGATATGCTCATTACATATATTCAATTTCTAACGAAAAAGCAAAAATGCAACTTCTGTTATTAAGCGTTAAAGATCATCGTGATTTTGATTCCACAAGAAAAATCTGTACTTGTGAAGTTTTCTCACGAGAATGTTATTTTTGCTTCATTTGCAACGAAGAAATTTCGGACATTAAGGTGTTCAAAGCATGCTTGTATGCGACAGGTACAGTTGAGCAGAAGACCATTGGTAAATTTAAGGATTAATTGAAAGAGATTCAATGAAAATAGACAGAAAGAGGAAGAGAACAATAGTTTTTGTCTTCGTCAGAGAAGATTCAAGAAACTGAAAGTAGTAGACAGTACCTTTAGAGCAACAATGAATTGTTTGAACTTCATATCCTCCCAGAGTCATTCGTCAAGACTTTGTATACACCATGTCAAGACACCATGTATTTGGTAGCTTTGTATACACCATGTCAAGACACAAGATTTGTAAAGCGTTTGTTTTAAATTCCCAACATATTCATGCCTTTTAGGAGAACTTTCCATAAAAAACAGTATTCACATACTATACAAGACAAAACAAAGAAACTCACAAACACTTATCGAAACTGATATTTATACAGGAGCGTAACATAAATCTCCCGTTGTTAAACAGAGATTGCTATCGAACTTAGGATATTAAACTTCTTGATCAAGGAGCTTGTTTTGGGAACTGACAGCCTTAGTTCGCTAAATTACTATCCATCTATAATCACCCATATTGAATAAATGATTCATTTTAACCTACCAATTCAAGAATCTTGCCTCTCATTTCCTCACTCGAATAAAAGTTGACAATCCTTGTTCATTGGATGTTTTGTAAGCGCAAACGCGCGTATCGTCTATTTTTATATTCTTTTCAATATCTAAAATTCTGCGAATATATAAAATAGTAGAATATGCGGAATAAAAAAACCATTGCTTCTTTCTGCCCCAAATATCACTCTGTGTAAAGCATCGATGCTTACAACTAAATTTTTGTCTGCCATTTTTTTCTTCGAGGTTATAGGCTGATTTTACACTGTGACTTGCATCGTCAGTAAGAGGTACTGAGAATCTACCTTATCAGCTAATTCAGCTCTACAATATGCAACATGATCCGTATACTTATAGACCTTTTTTAATGCAAGATGGCACTCTTCAATAAGTTACAGCACCACTAAATCAGCTGTTTAACCACTATTTTCTAACTGAAAAAATTACCGTTAGCCATTTTCCAAAAGTTATTAGTTGATCATTGGGACTCCTAACTAAGGGCTACTAAAAATATATTGAGTGCAGTAGTCTGAATGCAAACTTTATTTATTTGAAAACAACTATAATGAAAGCGCTTTCACCAATGATACTCCTTTCCATTGAGAAATATGGTATTTTGCTATTATAACGCAAATTATGTATATATATATATATATATATTACTAAGTATGAAACATATTCACTTTAATCGATCGTTACAAGTTCTGATCAATGGTTGCCTAAATTAACTCAGATTAAGAATAAAAAACTTAGCTTTTATTGAGACTAAGTTAATACTTTTTTGTGCAATTACTTACCAATGGGAAATATATATGTGTAAGAACCAGCAAATTATGGCCACAAGGTGTTTGGTGGGAAGCAGTTTACCTGACATCCCCTATACGTGTGTCACATGTCTAATCCTGAAAAAAAAACACACTTTTAAAACCTAATAGAACATTTTGATTTATTTATAATTCTATTTGTATTCTTCAAGTTAATATACTTTAAAATTTCAAAATATAACTTCAAAACATTACAAACAAATTGACAAAAGTTGTCATAAACACAAAAAATATTTTTTTTCCTTCATATTCATTACTTTTCTTCGTTTTTAAATATAAAATTATTAAAGGAAGCTTACAGAGAGAAATTTTAGAAAATATTGAATTTGTAATTCAAATATTGGAATTTTAAGTAACAGATCTGCAACTTTTTGCATTAATGTCACAATAAATCTAAGTGCTCACTGTCTGGAATAAAATGCTAAAAAACATTGCAGATAATATTTAAATAAGTATCAAGCAATTTTGAACCTAACCAATCGATGCTATAATCAAAATAATCTAACCCTACTAAGAAAACGTATCATGGACTAGTTTAAAAGCTAATTTATTTATACTATTTATTACATTTCATTCATTTGTTATTCTTTTGATGGAAGGCAATTATTTTTAATTATTACCAACGAATTAAAAATTCACAGCCAATAATTTCATAAAAATTTTAAATAAACAATTTTATGATTATATAAACGTACGCATCATGTAACTTATTCGTAGAACCACGCATTTTGAATTAGAAGGTATTAAATTTCTTTCTAGAAAATGTACAACAATGAGAGAAATGTTAAATTTCTATTTCCTGTATGCACATCTATCATTATAGGGAATTTGCAGTTTTCAAGCTTTCACAGCACGCGATGACATGTTACTCACTCTATATGTGAATAAAAACTTCTAAAATCCATAAATGCGGTGAATGTTCTAATATCTTACAACAGTTTTCATATGTTAAACAGTCCACAATTCACTGTCAATATAAAAACATATATGAAACCACGGATATATTACGGTAATAAAAATATGTTTGCTGCCTTATACTTACGTGCTTGAGTTTTGGAAGAATAGCATAGATATTATATAAATTTGTAATTTAGTTCTAATATTTTTTTTAAAAAATTACCACATCTATTATTAGAATTTAAATTTAAGCTGTTGCTATAGTAATGAATGTTAAATATTTCAAATATGGACAAATTACTATGTAATGTATCTTCCCATCTACTTATTTTTGGACATGATTTCATTTTTTTCAAGTCAACATACACATTAAATTAAAATACATTTACATTCCAGTTATCCATGACATGCTTAATATATATATATATATGTATATATATATATTTCTAATTACTCGGTAATTGTGCATAAAACTAATTACAAAAATACTTAATAGAAGATGAAGTGTATTTAAGAATTATTTACTGTTGAAATTTCACATTATTTTGAATCAAAATCAGTAATATTGTAATTTAGTTAATTATAAAATCAGTTAAGTTTTTGATTGCTACTAATCAACAAGAAAAACATTTTTTGATTACTAAATTCGATATTATAACAATATTTATGATTCCACACATGTAAAAAGAGGATCAATGAAGCTATTTTTATCTATGTCAATTTAATAAATTAAGTAAACTTATCCTGCATTTTTTATATAAATTAAAGATTTCCATCTTATACCATATAAAATTTGAAATAAAACATTTAAACTTGCTACCTTTAAATTTTAATTTTATATTTGTAATTATTTCCAATCTAAAATTATAGCAATGACTGGAAAAGATTTTTCTTTATGATAAAAATAAATACAAAATTTCAGACGATTTGCCTTACCTTGTCTGCTTGTTTATTCAATTAACAAAGTTTACACAACTTTTAAAATATAATTCGTAAAGTGTTCAGTTTACTAAGTTAAAAACATCTGAGGCTTAAAAAACATACTGCATTAAGACATAAATTTTTGAAATATGATTTTCTGATGTTTTATTCTTCAAAATGTACGGGAAACATTCTTTAACAATACATTTTTATGATATTTAAAATGATAAGAAACTCCTTCTAATATTAACAATAAATGGAACTTCATTATGTTATCCCTTGATCAAACAAAGTTTTAAAAATAAGAGCAGGCTCAATTTAAACTATTTTGATGATAGAATGATTGTCCATGTTTACACTAAAATGAAGAAAATATCTAACATTTTGCTTAATTATTGTACTGTGGCTCTGCCAGAGAAATTTATATTTTCAAATTTAATTTAAGCGAAATTAGAGTTTTTGATGATTTTTTAAGAATTTCAATACTGTGTGTATACTAAAGCTTTATGGTTTTATATTCATATACCTTATTTTAATGCTAAATATATGCTTATTTATTTTCTAATAAATATAAAATTCATGATTTTATTAAGTTTTTTTATTATTATAAGAAGCCATAGTGCATATTGTTTAAATTATTATATATATCTCCACTACGGTTCTTCCATGCATTGATTCCATAGAAAATTAAATTTGTATCAATATAAAACATTCATTTGCTTATTAAAAGTGAGCTTAGTTCTTGTTTCTTATTCTTCCATCAACCCGAAAAATTATGCTTGTTTACATTGATACAGGCACCATAACTTTGTGAGTATTGTAATGTAAATTTCTTGTATAATCAATATGAACCCTCTTTTGAAAGCACTTACATTATAGGTCTTTTTAAATAGTAAAATACTACAAATATAAAAATATCCCTACTTTTAAGGCTTCCCATATGCAATGTCAGCATGGAGATGTTTCAAATTTCAGCCATATAAACATGACTTCAAGATAATGTCTCATTCTGTGTTTATTGAAAACCAAGCTCCCTAATTACAAACCAAATACTTTCATAGTATTTTTAAAATATACTCGAAAACTGTAAACACTTGTGAAATTGTCTGCCAGAACTCCTTGAAAACCCTTGTCGTCAGCAGTGCATTGTGATTCAACTTCTTAAACTAATTCAAACACAGTTTAAAGTGGTGTGGATTTACGATGAAAAAATAAAATTTGTTTACATTAAACTATCTACTTCTTTCATTTAAATTTTTTTTATTTTTTCAATCCGTCGGATGAAATTTTCAAATCAAAACATTTTATTGAAATATTGTGAAAACGTGTTTAAATGTGAAAAGGACTTTAAAAACAGATTTTAAGTAAGAAAAAATTCATCTTTAAAAATTTCTTAGTTGTTTACTTTAATTGGCTTCAAATTTTTATACAGTTTCTAAAGTTATTTAATACATAATAGTTTTGAAAACTTGTTCAAACTTTTCACGTATTTCACATGACGTTACTAACAAATCACTGTAATTATTATATGTTATCTTTTGCTTTCAGAGGACAAAAAGTCTTCATTGATAGTAAATATTTTAGTTCTTTTATTTCCTCTTGATTCATTTTCTTAATTGTAGTTGTATCACCATAATTCAAATTTTCTTTTTACAGAATAAAATTATGTAAAAATTACAGGAAACATGTTAATTCTAAAAAATTGTTTAGTTCTAAAAAAAATACCTCAAAGTTATAGAAAAAATTTATTTTATAAAAACACTTAACAGTAGCAAAATAATTCAACAAAATACTTCAAAAAATTAACCAGTAAATAGCAAACATTTAGCAATGCAATAAGTATAGGATTCAGGATGTGAATTCAGGAACTGAATAAATATTATGGAAAAATTAGATTTTGAATAATTACGTTTTTTAAAAAAATTTCCTGTATGTAATTTCCACCATTTTCGACGTTTCGTCACCGTCTAAAATGTTTTAAACTATTTTATTACTTAAGCAATAAGACAAAAGTTCCTTATAATGAGCAAATAAATAAATGAGAAATTTAATTAACAATTTCAAATTAACTGCAATTCTTACAGACAGGATATTATTCTTAGGATGGTTTCTCATTTACTGCTACAAAAACTAATGCTTCATTTCAAATTTTATTAAAAAATAAAATTGTTTTATTATCTAATGATCATCTTTAATTTAATATCATTGATAATAACAACTAAAGTGCATTATATTTGTTATTTTAAATTCTAACTAAGCATTTGGTACAAAACTCTGCGGTTATAATGTTCCAAAAATTCTGAAATGGGACAAATAGACGAAATTCTATAAAGATAATAAATGACATGCATTAAAGTATGGAAAATAATAAAAAAATGTGCCTTCTTCTTAATCCAAGAACTTATTAATAGAAGAGACATCAAATATAAGCTATAAACTTCTTCGCAACTTTTCCATTATTAACATATTTTCCTACGGCGCCATACATAACAGAGTTAATTTCTAAGGATAATGTGCTTGATGATATTTATTAATAGCCATATGCAATAAATTTTTTAAATTGATTCGACTACCCTTTAATTTGCTCCAAAAATAATTTATCTCTTATAGGACCTAAAAGATTTAATCCATCACTGACTCAATGATTCAGAGACCAGCGCCAAAAATCGATATGAAGTAAGGAGAAAAAAGAATAAAGAGGAGCAGAAAACTAGTAGAGTGTGTCTTCATCTCACACTGGACTACTTCTCAAGCCAGTATCCGATTAAAAAAGTATTATTTTGCTATTATCCAGACTGTAAAACGCCCAGATGTGGTTTGTAAGTTCTATAAGTGCACTATAACACTGATTTTTTTTTTTTTTTAAGAAACTTGCAATATGTCGCGACGCTTTTTCTCTAAGATTCTTTTAAGTCCCATTTTATTTTATTTAAACATAACATATTGTTAAATTATTATTATTAAACAATAATATTATTTATCACAATAAAATGAAATCACACTTATTAAATATTACATAAAATTTAGTTGTTTATATAAATAATGATTTTATTCACTTTTTAACGTGATTGAAGGAAGACTTTTTTTCCTTTGCTTCTAATATACAATTCATAGGTAGCTAAACCACATGCATTTAAAGTATATTAATTATCTCTCATGATATTCTTCAAAATTAAATAATTGTGAGTATTTTTTTTTCCATCAGCAGCAAATACTTAAATTCACAACTTAATTTCCAATAAATTGTTAATTGAAATGATTATTAATGTAAAATTTTGAAAGAAATTTTTTGTTTTATTCTACTATTTTCTTTAAAATTTTAGATATTATATTTGTGAGATTCCTTCATAATTTAATCATATATACACAAATATTTTAAGTTTTTTTGGTACAATAAAAGAGCAACTTTTCCTTAAAAACTGTTATAAAGTAAAGGAATTTTATCATATACAAAATTAAATATACAGATGTATATTTATATTTTAATTTGGATTGTGAAAATACATTCTTTCATACGGCAAGAATGAAAATAACATAATTGAATATGAGTATTACAAACTACAATTTGTTCTGCCTATACAGATAAAGTCACTGATTATTTATTTTTTATAAAATATTAATGAAATATATAAGAGTTCGGAAATCAAAATTGATAAGACATTAAAATAATAATTAATTAAACGCTTAGATCATTTATTATTTTTATTATAAAATTTAAGAATTATAGAATTTAAGTATAGATCTCTGAATATAAATTATGCTTTAAAATATGAAACTATTAAAAGTAATAATTAATAGATTAAAAAAATAACTAACTTTTTAATAAAGATTGATTATTAATAATGTGTTATTAAAAATTCTTCAACAATGAAATTTGTTGATGTTTAAACTTTTTGATATGAAATTTATGAGATTGATTTGTCATGCTAAAATCACTTTTTAAGCACGTAACAACTCATCTGACTGAAATACATATTGTAGAATGATATTACATGATTGAATTATAATTTAAATAAACATGTATCACTTATCAATTAAACTGATAAATATATTTTATATTTCAAATTAACCTTTTAATATTAAATAATAATGCTAAATGTTTCAAAAATTTTAAGGCAAATTTTTATAATGTAAAATAACTACGTTAAAGGCCGCAATAAATTCGGAAAGAACCTTACGCATGTTATTGAAAAATTATTATTTGTTAGATATTTTATATATTCTTATTTATTTACAGAATTGAAATATGATAAACTAAATATAATAAATCATTTATTATAATATCTGAATTTTTGGTCAAAATACGCCTTGGAAAAATTTTCTGTAAATCAGTTACCTTATAAATAAAGTGTGTGTGTGTCACTCTTAATTGACTGAACCAGTTTCTAACGAATCTGCTATTCTCAAAAAAAAACTTCTATTTTTTATTCATTTTCTTTAGATTTTGAGTGGGTTCTAGACTAACCTCGTTAATTTTTGTATGTTACTTAAGATGTTTTCAATTAAAAAGACTTTACTAATTAAGTTCTTACTTCATAAAGTATTAAATCTGATTGAGACTTATTTTTCTTGTCTGTCATTAGATATTCTTGTGTTTGAAGCATTTGAGAAAACAAGATATGCCAGTAAAAATAAAGCTTGAAAAAGTGAAAAAGCCATTAAATAATTTGTTTGAAAAATAAAAATAAATATATATATAAAAATAATAACTTGCTTTGTCTGAGTGATAAAAATTTAAATAACTAATAACTTCTTTAATGAAAATACTTTGACATCCTTTAAAAGTAAAAGTCTAAAAATTAGTAACACAATATATGGCTCATATCAAACATTTGCCCTATAAATTATATTTTTAAAAAGTTATAATATTATTGCATTTATTGCTCAAAGTACAAGTCAAGTTAAATATAGAACAGTTAAAAATAAAATAATAATTTCAAAATATTGACTCACTTTTTATTTTCACTTAATTAATCAATCTTCCAAAAAATGACACATAATTTTGTAAATAGTTTAAATATTTATGACATTTGAATTAATTTACATATTGAAATGTAGTTTCTGGGGAAATTATTTTCAAATGGGAGGATTCTATATGGTATTCAATAATTTAAGAATTTTCTGATAAAAATGTAATACCTAGAAAATCTCCAGAAATGTACAGATAACATATTTTGTTAAATGTAAAATGAACCATTAACAATATTTCCGAACACCACAATTCTGATGAATTTAGAAGCCTTTTCTTGAGTCCAAAAAAGCATAGCATTCAATAGAGTGGTGTTACACCGCTTTTTCTCTGCTATATTCTTAGTATTATTTCATTAACCAAAATTGCCTATCTTCGTGTGAAGTTTTCAGCAAGCAGCATTAAAATTTATTAAGAAAATTAATATATTTCGATGCTGCTTGCAGTAAAAGTAAAGTTTTACAGTTCTTTAAACTTGTTATTAAGCTTATGGGCACCTTAAATTTCGCTTTCTGTTTGTCTGTTTTTAAAATTTGGTGCATTAACTTTGAACATGGCAACACAATAAACTGTTTGTCTTATATTTTCAAATGCTTAAAAAGTTTTGTCTTTAATAATAAAGAAAAATTAAGTTTCCTAAAAATGAAATGCTTTCATTTAAGTTTTTTCTACATGAATATTTTATGAGGGGAGAAGATTGCTTAAGATTAATTTCTGTATAGTCAAAAGGTAAGAATATTTTTTCATTATTTATAATAATTGCGCAATATAAAATATTATCAATTAGTCAAAGAGAAGTCTAAAGTACATAAAATTACTTTTCTATTCTTTGCTACATTTATCAATAAACATTTTTCGCAAAATATTTATGTTTTATTCATCATGTTAGCTCTTAGTATAATGGAGTTGATAGTTATAACATATATTATTGATACTGAAAATATTAAATTTACTTGAAACTAAACACATTTTTAACACAAAATTTAATCTTCTTACATTAATTTTACATTTTTAAGCAAAAAATTGAATAGACAAATATAACATAAATCATTCAATGGCTGAAAAACACTGAATGATACTAAATGAAGACTATTGAGAAATTACACACGACTGTTCCTTATTTTTGACTAAATTGTACCAATTCAAAAGTATTCTTTAAAAAATGAGTGATTCAAACGTTCTAAGTTTATTGCAAATGTTACCTGGAAACAAACCTTAGGGTACACAAAATAACATGCAAAAGGGAATGTTTGCATAACATCAAACGGGAATGTTCAACTACAAATGCTACTCCCCAACGTTCTTATCGAGATACATTTCTCAAGTAAATTTAGAAATTTTGCATTTAAAATCTTTCTCTCTGATAAAAATCAATATTCACAAAAAAATGCTCTTATAAATCCCGATTCCCATGAATTTTATAAAA
This sequence comes from Latrodectus elegans, assembly GCA_030067965.1. NCBI lineage: Eukaryota > Metazoa > Arthropoda > Arachnida > Araneae > Theridiidae > Latrodectus > Latrodectus elegans. The sequence goes on along the minus strand of CM057809.1, from coordinate 56,584,411 downwards.
CGTTTTTGTAAAGGTTTACTTAAATTGAATGAAATTTTGAATGATGCCATGTGTAATTTTTACCCACGAATAATATACATTAGTTTAATTAGCTTCAGAGTTATTTAGACTGTGTACTACTTAATATATATGACACTCCACAATTAAAAAAATAATAACATTTTTTCTATTTTTACAAATTGAATTGCTTTAATTTAACTAAACATTGTTTTATGAGCTACAACAATTTAACATTAGTCACATAATATATCTTACTTAAAATTTTAGCAGTTTCACAAAATAATGTTTTTTGGTTTTGTGTTCTTATTAAAAAAACAAACACTTTATTACATGAAGATGCAACATTCTTCATAGCATTTCCTTTGTAATTCATTTATAATAATTCTTATTCAAATATTCTATTTTAAAAATGATTAATTGAACAAAAATTACTAAATTTGAATTTTTCAATTTTTTTTCTAATAATTGTTCATGCATGAAGTAAAGCATGGAAATCATTTGATAATGAAAACTATGAAAAATAGTTAACAATAATAAATACAAAAATTTGTTTGAAAAGTTTAATATATGATATATATACTCAAAATATAGAGTTCAAAAGTTAGTTAATATAACAAATTTTAAAACATTGAACTTAAAACCATGCATGGAAAAGTGTACCCAAGTGTTTTATATGCACTGCAGAGTAAAAGAATTTTTTAATAAAACTACTAAAGAAATGCAAATAATAAGAATTAAACTGATAATATTTCTGATTATACATTAATTGATTATTACTTAGTATAAATTGATTGCTGTATTAAAAGTAATTACATTGGAGAGTGTAACATTTAAATATAAATTTTACATTTATTGGTTTCTGAATCTTTTTATTTATAAAAAACGAAAATACAATAAAAAATACATATTTATTGTATATAATAACTTCTTTGATTTTTGAACAATAATAAAAATAAATATAAATGGACAGTATAATGAATTGTAGGAGTAAATAAATTATTAAAATATAAAAATAATAAACACATAAATATGCACATTTAACATACATACTTAAAGAAATTAGTTATAGCATATCGTTGATGTTGAATTTAACTCGTCAGCCAATTATTTACCAAATTTACTTTTTATATAAACAGTCTATGAACATTATAAAAGAATTACTTTAAAACATAGAAATTGTTAAAAATAAGTAATATTCTATAGAAATATTACACTTTTCTCTCTGTTTTGCTTTCAGGGTTTTCATTGTTTTTGAATTGTTTTTCTGAATAATGAGCAAAAGGAATTTTTAAATGTATCCGAATAGCAATTTAACTTATATTTTAGAACACACACTTCCTGTTTAAATTTTTTTTTATATAACTTACTCGGGTCATTGTTATGTCTTTCATGAAATGAAATTACAGTCAATTTTTCTTTCATCTTAATGGTTGGATTGCCATTTCGATGCATACTAATGAAGAAACCACAATGATGAAATATCAAAAATAGTTCTCTTAGACAGAGAATAAATGAATCTAGTTCCAACTTTTAGAAGACAAAGGCTAACCCCAAAAAGATATATATTCTCTTCTGGGACCTTAATCTTATTCTTATACTTCGGAAAGAAGGTGAGAGGTTTGATGAAGTAATTTAATGCATCATACCAATCTATTAATCGAAGATTTGAAGCGAAACATCTTGTCGGAAATCCGTATAAATGTTATAAAGATATAAAGGTTTGTGAAAGCGTCTCCTGAATTTAAGATGACCAATTGAATAGGTTACGGGACAAAAGAGTAAGGACAGTTTTAAATTGAAGTTGTTCTCTTGAGGAAGTATACACTTACAAACCTTAAATCTAAATTATTAAATTTAGATCAAAAAGCATCATCCCAATATATATAAGAAAATATAAATGCATATTTAATCAGTAATTCCTTATTGTAATACAATAAGGATTTACTTATTTATCGTTTGCTGTAAACTTAAAAATATTGTAAGGAATTATAATTGAATAACCAAAAAAAATAAAGACTATAGCACTAAACGAGAGAAATATGTAAGTAATATTAAAATAGTTCAGAGCACAAATAAAAGATGCACAAACATTTCAAACAAATAAAAAATTTATCTTTATGGAATATATACATAGATACATAGGTGCATAAATAATAGAATTCTATTATAATTTGGTATGCATGCAGTTAATTTTATACACACAAATACATGCATAGAACATGTACATATTTCTAAAATAAAAGGCAAAATTAATTCATTCAGTTCTGAAATGGAACCGGAAATCAGAACTCGTTTCCCTTTAGTACGGAAAATAACAAATTTTATAAAAGAAATAATCTGTTTTCATATTTGAAGAAAATATTTATCTTGAGGTTTTTTAATAAAATTTTTATAAATAAGAGGGGAAATATATTCCAACCGTGTGGCAGGACTTGAGATACCTTTTTCACAAATAATAGTTCCCTTCCTTTACATTTAAATCTTACGTGAGCATTCAATTCATAAGTAACTAAACTTCTTATAGTGAGTTTTGATACACATAAGCCATTCTCATTGCACATAAAAAACAAAACACCAAAAATAAGAAACTGTTTGCAAAAAAATCGCGAACATTATTTAGAACAACCTACACATTTTTCAACCAGATACGTGAAATTAACAGGTCAAATCACATAATATTTATCACAATTTTCTTGTAATAAAATGTTTTGTTGACATTAAAAAATTCTTATATATATATATATATATATATATATATATATATATATATATATATATATATATATATATATATATATATATATATATATATATATATATATATATGTGTGTGTGTGTGTGTATGTATATATATTCAACAGTTCGTAAAGCATCCAAATGTTATTATGAGAACATTATGACAAAATGTACCGATATTAGAAATCATATAAGCAACGTAACGCATAATATTTTTTTTATTTATTTTTTTTTTTTTGAAATTTTTAAAATACATTTTACTTAGAATTTTTTGTTGTTAAATGTAAAAAAAATTTATTAAATCTCAACATATATGCATATACTATAACATATATATAATAATATTTTAAAAATACTTATATTTTTATATCTACATCTAAAATATATTTGAGTGGAAAATTTAGAATGAATCACACACAAAGAATATTCAAAATTTGGCCTTACTTCAGTCCCCGTAAATCAATGTTACTGTTACGGGAGGAGATCGATTTCTTCTTTCACTGTTCCTCCTAGTATAAAGTATGCCAGAGACTTGCCATAAACTGAGAAGAATAAAAGAGAATTGGTATCTTAACTGCTAGCGCTTTGTTTAATTCATTGGTTCAATCTTCCCCTCGGGTGTGAATGCTTGTAATTGTACGCAATATACTTTAAGCAGTAAGTCCTGGTTGAATTTATCCATTATTTTATTATTATTTATTTGCTCAAAATGCCACCCATGTGTGTTGTTGCACAGTTCACACCGGCGAAGGAACGACAAGCGTACCCTCTCGCAGATTCCTGGGGCCGAATTAATTTTCACTCCAGAAACAATGATTCTAGCCACGAGATCTTTAGTTGAGTCCACAAATCTTTCTTACTCTAAAGATTTCATGGGACTCCAGAAATAAAATCCAGTTGGTTAAGATCCAGTGAGTGAGGAGGCCAAGCCCCAGCAAGTTTACTACGTCCAGTTCATCGTGCCGAAAAAAGTTACAGACCATGATGGGAAAATGTGCTGGGTCTCCATCGTGCATAAGCCACATGACTCTCAGGATAAGGAGCGGAACAACCTGAAGTAAACTTGGAAGTACTTGATCCAACAAGATACGGTGTGTTGCGCCGGTCAAACGGTCTTGCAAAATGTACGGGTAATCACCAAGGATACCTGACCAGATGTTCACAGAAAATTTCTGATGAAGTCTACAAGGATTTGTACAGTGGGAATTGTTGTCAAACCAAGCATGTTAATTGCGTTTTTAAATGATAACGTCTGCTGTATTGGCTTTCACCGGTAACCAATACGAGTAACTAATATATATATATATACATATATATAACATCATTGATAAATGAGAGAATTCATTGTATTACCTCCATATTGATTATGTGAATTATAAAGGGAACATTTTTTTTTTGTAAAATGACAAGAACCAAGAAGCAATTTCATAAAACATCAAATTGAAAAACAATTTAGTAAAATTGATCAATATTGTAAAATCCGTAATTTAATGTTGTAAGCATTTTCTGTCTGGGGATATGTAAATATCATTTATATGTTTATCAGCATCGAAAATCCATGAATAAATACAATTTGTGTATTCAAAATTTGTTCCAGTATGTACCTTTTAGCAGTTAGCAGTATGATTATAATTTCTGAATTCAAATATAAACAGTATAGCCGTATTAAAAGACAATAGTTAAAATTATTTATACATGCCAAATTTCATTTGTTGTAATTTTTGTATAGATAAGTGTGACAAATGGAAATAATTCAATAAGAAAGAATCTGATGTTTAATTATCGCATGTAATCTGCATACTATATACAATAAATGAAAGAAACGATGAAGTGTAGACAATCTTCACATACATAAAGATTTAAAAAAAAAATTTTTCTTTATGTTAATATCAGTTATAATGAGTCTTACTTGAAATTTGTAATAGGGGATTTCGCTTTAACTCCAATACATATTGTAACAATAAATTTACTATGTTAAATATTGAAGGATGTAAAGCATTCGTATTGAACATTTTAAGAACCAAAATATTAATCTTATTTTTATTTTCTGAAGACAAAAGATTTTTAAATCTAAAAATAGAGCAAATCTACAACACAATTTCGTCTGACATTAAATAAAATGTGTCCAATTGTTTCTGGCTGTGTCACTTTTTAAAATAAATTTTATATTACGAAGTAGATTTCTATTGTAAGCACTATATTTTGTGGACTGTAATTTTGAATCTAAAGCACGTCCCACGAGTAAATTAGTCTCATTTGAGAAACACTGTAACATCCCAACCAAAAAAATATTTTCAATTTAATAGTGTCTTTCCCTAGCGGCATCGAAATTCAATGCAAAATACTAAACAATTCCATACAAAAAATAGTTTTGTTTCAAACCACTTCTTTTCTACTTGCAAATATTCTATGAAGGATTGCAAAAAGTAAAAATTTAGCGTAAATATAACAAATTAATATTGTGGTAATTATGGCTGTTATACTGCAGTAAAAATTAATAGTATGCTGTTTCTTATTCTTATTCCTGAATTTTGGAAAAGTATAAATTTATCCAGAAAACATTTTTATGTTAAAATGATTTCAGTTATTACAATTTCTCTACTTTCAATAATGCTAGGGGACATTTTTTTATTTTTTATTGTATTGTATTAATATATTTTACTTGAAAGTGGCAAATTTGTTATAAAATTTACAGAAAAAAAAATCAAAATTATTGAGTACATTAAATTTTCAATTTATAATGTATTTATTAATACTGATTATTCTACAGAAATTCTATTTGATGCTGAAAAATTCAATTTTTATATGATTTAGAATTATTAGTTGGAATTTCAATAAAAGAATCAATGCTATTAAATACAAATCAGTCAATACAATTTAAGTAAATCTGATTTAATCTTTTTACTTCCAAAAAGTATTCATGTGAAGTAGGAATTTCTTTTCCTTTTAATTTGTTTATTTTAAACCACATGAAGATTTAGTTTATTAAAGTATATTTCTTTATAAAACTTTTACTGGTTCAGTAATTTTGAAATCATATTTTATGTAATGTAGTGTTTATATCTTTAAACAATGATTACATAGATCTTATTTATTTCGATTTCAATGCTGTGGATATATTTCTGTTAGATTTTACATTAACTTAGAAAGTTTTTTTTTTTTTTTTAAATCACATACGATTAGATTTTATCTACTACAATAAGAGAAAAACTACAAATGTATTAACTTCCTTGTGAAATCAATAAAAAGAAAAAAAATTGTTTAAAAAAAAAGCAATTTTTGGTAAAAGAAATTTTTTTTCCGAATAAAGAAGGAGTTTGAACAAATTATCTTAACGGGTGATATAAGTTGCAAAACTTTGAAATTTAGTTTTTTTTTTTTTTTTTTTTTTTTTTTTCATTTAAAACTCATTTTTTTTCATATGGTAAGTCTCTAAATAGGCTTTATATTTTAACCAATTGACAATTTTACAACTTTAAATGTAATTGATTTTTTGAGAATGTTCCAAGCGTATTTATGAAAAAAGATACAACTTTCTTTTTCGAAATATTTCCAACTTATTCATAGTAATCTTTATAAATACAGGAACATCCAAGTGCTCTACTCTAATACTGTATTTTCGAATTTTCTCCATATCCATTATTTAAAAAAACGAAAAATCATTAATATAGGTTAGTTTAAAGAAAATTACATATTCTAGTTGAGATCATTTATAAATAAAACCAGTTAACTTTTAACGAAATTTTAGAAACAAAAGTTGCATTTCTTGCTTTACTAAAAACATCAACATTATCTTGAATTTACGAGATTTACTTGAATTTATGCTAACAAAAAATATTCTATTAAATAACACTATTAATTAGTAATATTTTTCATTTTGTAATTAAAATCTCAAAATCATTTTATTCAAAAAAATTAAAATATCAATTTAGATATTAAGTAAATAAAATAAAAAAGAAATTATAATAGCGTTTTTCCTTTATCTATTTCACCTTCAGAAAGTTTAAATAAATCTAAAAAATAAATAAACCCAGTCTTTCTCACAAACTGTATATCTTTGTTAAATAATAATATTTTCAAAGGATGTGTGTTTATTTATCAAATCATTTTACAATTCTTATTTTTGACTTTCTAATATGTTGTTGATCTTATCTTTGACCCACACACACATTTATCACTATTAATGCAGAAATTTCAAATTATTTTTTACGATTTTACTAAGAAATTAGTTTAATTTATTTTTTTATAATTTTTAAAATTTAACTTTTTAAAACATTTTAAGAGCTAATTTTTTAATAATCTTATTTTATTTTTATTATTTTTTTATTTTTGAACTTTTCACTTAATTTGCCTTAATACTTATCTTTATCAGCGATGATAGTCATAGAATAGTATCATAACCACTATAAACTGGTGTTATTAACATATCCCTAACCATCCCATTATGAATAAACTTTGGTATGTGTATCGCTGGTTTTAAGCAAGCAATCATTTCCAAATAAACATTTCAGATGTTTTTATTATGTAATATGTAAAACAGAGATATACGATTAATTTAAAATAGTATTTGTCAACAAAACACTCAGCCTACTTAATTTTTCTAAAATAAATACAAATATGCTTTTTTTAACATCTTTGTCAAGGCATGATATTTTATACTAAAACTAAATTAAATATCCTTTATGATCTACAATAGCTGCAAAAATATTCTAAATGTAATGTAAGTACCTATTTTAAATTTAAAAACTGTAAGTATTATTGGAAACTTCAAGTTTATTGTTAATGAAACAGTAAAAAATATGAAATGTTTGGATATATGGTATTCCAGCCATTAATACTCCAAATTATAGTCAACAGCACATTTAAATTATAGTCAAGAAAAATAATTTAATAACAGTGTTATGCTTATGTGGCAACGATTGTACGAGTTTATATTTTAAAAAAAACTTTATGCACGTGAATCAGAATAGTTCCTATGAAACTATTTGCTCCATTAGTGGGCAAAAATTACAGCAATTCTCTTTCATAGATTATGAATGTTAAAAAATTTTTAATTAATTAGATGCATACTTCAGTAGTATATTTAAATAAACGTCTTTTTATTATTTTTTTTAAATTCTAGTCTAAATTTAAAGTTAATAATATTAACAGATTTTTTATATTATTAACTCACCATTTAAACTGGTTTTTTTATAAATTCAACAAATAAATAAAAAAAATACTTTGAACATATCCGAGAAAAGTAAGGAAAATTTTACGATTCAGTATCACAATAATGTATATTAAATAAAGATTTATTTTTCCTTATTAAGGAAATATGAGTTTGCATATATACCGGCGAGTAACTTAGTATGTACTCGTATGTATTTCTGCACATATAAAAGATGACAAGTATTTCTTTAATATCAAACAAGTTTAAATTTAAATAATCTACAATTTTACTGTTATAATATTAATTGATCACCTTCTGAAATCTGAGCATATATAAAGTTACAATTTGGAGAATACATTTAATTTTTTTTTTAATTTTATATTTGAGGTTCGTTGAAAGAACTATTATTTCATATAATAATTGATGCTTTCTTCTGGCAGTATTTGCTGTTTATAATCATTAAATAATTTTAATGTAAATTAAGGAATTAATGCAACAATTTAGATTAAAATATATAATCTCCTTCAAACTGTATAAAACAATTCGTATAAATCTGTGACTGTGGGCTTTTTTTTTAAATTTAAGATAACAAATTTAATGCCCTTGATTTAAACTGTTATGCATAATGAAGTTGAAAATATCTTCTTTCATTATTATTTAAGTAAAGGATTAGTATTTAATAATAGTCTTTATATAAACATCGAAATTTAACATATACTTAAAATTCAAAAAACAAATTACTCCGGATGCTGAACTGTACTTAACTGCTATCTGTCATAAAAGTTCTCGCTGTAATACGTATCCCTGACAGCGATGACAGTTTGTTTTCGTTTCACTGCTGCTTATTCTCTCCTGCCTTCTATTCACTTCATCTCCACATGTAGGAAATTTAATAATCTTCTGTTAAATCCTTCTTAACAGAAGTCAAGTAGAGTTTCGCAGTAACGTTTTCGAAGAATTAAATGTGTTTAGATAAGGATATAAAATAAAATAATTTTTAAAGCATGCACTTTTAGATTTAAAAACCACCAACAGTAAAGATATTTAATTTGTGTGTAAAAGTGAAGCAATGTTTTGTAAACACCTTTATTGGGTTTCCTTATGAGCATCACATTTTTTATGTAAGTAAATCTTGAAAGGTTTCGTTACTTTTATAATTCTTTAATATTCTTAAAAAATAATAATTAGTTTGAGAAATCCTTAAAGTGAAAAAATGGCTTATAGATGTAAGATTTTATAAAACATTTTATTAAATTTAAAGTTCTCTCATAGAAAAAAATTCAAAATAAAATTAAAGCATTAAGTAAAATTTGAAAAACGCAATATATTTATGTTAAATATTAATTAATTACTTAAAAAATTTTTTTTGATGGTAAAATTAATTATTCTCATACTTTTATCAAACTTACATTGTTTCTCTTTTTTATGTTACTAAATATTTTTATTAATAAATATTTGAATAATAAAAATTTTAATTTTTATATATTACTTTCTTCAAGTGAAATTTTTGAATAATGCAAAGAATAGATTATCCAAATTCAATCACAATGAGAATAGTTGGTATTAATAATATTCTTAAACTGATCAAAATGAGAAATTCTTATAAAAATGCAACATCTTAAATGAAGAAAAGGCGACTTAAGTAATTTAAATACTCAAAGATAATCTAATCTGGATCTAGAAAGATCAGCAAAATTCTTAGCCAGCTATAGACTCTAGATTTTAAAATGGATAGCAAAACTAAAATATCCAATTGTACTTTAAATTTTTATAAGCAAATTGTTTTGTTTTACTTAAAATACTTGCTGGAAACAGACATCTGGTTCACATTTTTGTATCTATTTTAACACCATGCAGAATTCATTAAATAAGCTAAACAAAATTTAAATCTATACTAGTAATCTGTTAGCATCTCCAATAAAACTATTCTAATTTTACGGTAATAAATTAATTAGATTATAGTGAAAATAGATGATTACAGGAACTGACTTAATAATATATCTAAGATAAGGATTTATATAGTCCAATACCATTAAATAAACCGTTGTGTTAGCAATCGTGAAAAGCAAATTTTTTAAGCGTTCTGAAATCTGTTGAGATACATCTTTCAATGTACGAGTTCTCTGTCCCGTTGGCATTATATTTTACCTGGACTTTAATTTCAAGAAAAACAATAAGTCTGAAGTTAATGATGAAAAAATGTTTTAAACTGCTCTAATCAATATCTTAGTCTCAGTCTTTTGATAATAACCTTGAGAGTTGTAAAACACATTTATTACGGAATAAGAAAAATAGCTACTTATGATGCAAAAAACATTTTTTTGATATTTTATGCCTTTTGTGGAAATGATGATGATTTTCCTCAATTGATTTTTAGAACAAAATTTATTTTTTATTTTGTACTATATAGCAATGAAAGCTCAAATATTTTTTTTTCTTTAATTCCTGCTACAATAAATGAAAATAAATTTACTTTTAGATATTTCATTTTTTGTATTCAGCGTTTTTGCTGTGGTGTCACTACATTTTAATAATTCAACCAGAAAGGGGTTATGAAATCTTTATATCCGTAATGAATGAGAATTTCCATACGCCTATTGTTATACTGTCACATGTGTTTTCTTTCTGGACACAACAATGTCCTTGAAAATATCGCAATAAAAATGCTTTAAATTTCACCATCTGAAACTCACTATATTTCGTTATGTATAAGATCGATCATATAGAATACAATCCTCGATATAGACATGCCACAGTAATTCATATTCAAAATTGTGAATAGGACTCATTGTGGATGGCACAATTAATTTTCTCAACAGAATCTTCATGGCCAGAAGATTCTGTTGAGATATAGTTTGATTATACATTGTTGGGATAATCAATAGATAAAATTGTCATGTTTAGGGGAAGAAAATTAAACAGTTTACCAAATATTTCCTTCACATTTTCCAAAATTGAATGATGATTTGTGGAGATAGTTATTTTTGGTTCATTTTCCTTTCATGTAATAATACAACTAATAGCTCAATCACATATTCAGTTCAGACGACTGTATACCATTACATCTTTCAGATGTAATTTTGCATCAGTATCTTAGCAAAACCACGATCTTATAAAATCAATGTTTTAAAGCATCCTGCTTATTAAAACAGATTTGCAACAGCACCTATTGGATAAGCATATTATTGTAAATTATGATTATCATACTCACCAGTTCTAACTTCAAACAATTTCTGATTATGGAACCTATTGATTTATCCAGTTTACTGTAAATATGTTGATATGATTGTCAACAAGCAGAATTCCAATCATTTTTATTTTCAAAACATCACGGATCACTGGATAAGATATGATCTTTTACTAACCAAATTATATTATCAGCATGAAATCTTGCAAATGCTTAACGAGGGTTTCATTAAGCAAATTTCCTTACATTGTCATGAAAAATGCTTACAACTACTTAAGTTGTAGCAATTGATCATAGAAATTAACTTTTTTATGCATGTGTACTGTTTATATGTGTATATTTTTATACAACAAGAAAACTTTTTTGAATATTTTTTATTTAATTATTGTCGCTCGATCATATGATAGACAAACATTTTACAGAAAGTATCAAATTTGCTCATTCATTTCATTTTTCCTCTTTTAACATTTACCATTTGTATACAAAACACTACATTTTAAATATATTTGAACAAATTACTTAAAACGCGATTCATGCGTAAATTTTTATGATAATTTACATATTATCTTTCGCTATAAGATACTTACTGTAAAAATTTTTATTAATTACCTCATATGTTAATACTATAATCTAATAAATCAATTGAAATGAAATATTCAACTTGAAATGTGTCCTTGAAAAATTTGATTTTATATACTCAAGTAATCTAAAATTTGATTTTATATACTCTAGTACTAAGTTTGCTCTATTAACTATAAATTATATATACATGTACATACATCATACAACATTTAATGTTTCATTTTAGTGCGTATAGAGGAAAATTTATGTACGAAAGCAAAAATCCCTAGACTATAATATAAACTTTAAACGGTTCATTAAAATTTGTTTTCCAAGAACTGCTTATAATAGAGCTTCCACTTAAGGTATTGTGAATATTCTTTCAGGTACTCTTTCCAAGAATCATTGCAGGATTTTGTATCAACAGCAGCTACTTACAGAATGTATTAAACTGTTTGTTAAAAGTTCAAATCATTAGAAAATTTGCTGAACGAAATTTCTTTCAAAGCATGAAGAAAAAAGTATCAGAAAATTTTCCATTTTCTTTTTCCTGCGATTTCCTGCCTCCTTGCAGTTTCTTTGTGTGTATTTTGAGATACCTTGCAAGCTGTTGTATTCTCATCTGCATCGCAAATCAAGTTCACCTTTTGTAACTTCCTGTTAGAAATGTTTCAGAAAAAGCAAAGTAAGTTTAATAGAAATCACTTCTAGAAATATCGAAGTCGTTAAAGGACATCAAATAAATAGGTCTTTGAAATATGTAGTAAAAAAGAGTAAAAATGAAGGTAAAGGTTAACGCGTTTAAAATATTTTCTTTATAATTGATAAACACTAAAAATTTATTTATAGTTATTAAGAAAAAATTATAATTTATCTTTTCATGTTAATGCAACCGCAATGCTACCGGTCAACAAATTATTTGTTATTTTATAACACAACGCGTAAAACTCGTTAAAGTTTGTGACAGTGAATATATATGTGTGTGAGGAGCAATCACACTCCAAAATATGTTAAGATATCATAAAGATATATCAAATGGTTCCTAATTTTAAATGTAGTTACAAATATTTATGAAGATAGCTACGTAATCCAGGGGTATGGATATTTATCATTGTATTTTGAATTTCGAAATATTGACAAAGTATTATATATAATTTTTTCTTCATTAATGTATATTTTAATACATTACAAGAAAACACATAAATAACGCTATATATTACAATTCCCAAATAAGATTTAAAAAGATAATTAGAAAAGAAATCTCTAAATAATTAAATTAGTTCTTTAAATTTTATTTTAAGCAGGAAAATATTTTTATTATTCATTTTCAAGAATTTAAAAAAATGACACATAATTATTCTCTTTATTCACATTTATTACGTTAGAGTAATCACATTCTGTATGCATTTAGTAATGAACTTAAATGCTGCAAAAATATTGTTCCTTTGAAATGATTGTTAAAACTAATTAACCAATATTCATCCCAATTAAAAATATATACTTGTCAGAATAATTATCGTCCAATAAAAAAATCATCCTCAAATTCAAAATAAAAAATGTATGAGTGAATCATCCTCAAATAAAAATAAAAAATGCATAAAACTAGTACTTTTATATTTTTACGTTAAAAAAATTAATTAGCTCATTTTTACGTTAAGTTAAATAAGTTAGTTCACATGCAGTAAATTATAAGCATACGTAACCGATTTATTCATAAATACTTTTCAATTTATTTTTGTGTAAAAATATTTTCAATATGTACCATATTTTTCAATATCTTTTTGGAAATTTCAGTTATTTCTACCCATTTTTAGAAAGATACTATGCGCATTCATGTTCTTTTTCACTTATTGTTCTCTTCTTATACTTTCCACAATTTATAAAATGTTGTTAGTAGTCAAAAGTTTTTATCAACTTTTTAAAATTTTGTAACCGAATAAAGATTTTAACTTTGTCATTATCATAATTATAGATTAGAAGATTAATGATGTTATTATCATAATAAAATTTATCATCACATTGTGTGTACTCATTCTTTTAATAAATCATTTAGTTAAATGCTTCCTATTTACGCGAGAAAAGCTTAATTGTTTGTATATTATAAAATGGCATTCCTAATTTAAATACAATTGAAGTAAAATTTCATCTCAAAGCATGTAGCAAAGAACTGCAAAATATAGTTTTAACGTTGCTTTAGACATGACTTTTTCATTTAAGTTTGGTTTAGTTACATCGAACCAAATAATTATTTTTTTATTTAGTATTTATGTACGTGCATATATTGGGTTGTTCCGAAAGTAGTTTCGTTCTTTAGAAAATGGAAATATGTATAACGAATAAATATTTTATTAAATTACAAATTGTGTCAATTTCAGTCCAACATCTTTTACCATCTTTCCGGTGATAGCTTCACTCGACACTCATAAAATGGTTGGCTTTTACTAGCAAAAAACTGATTGAGGTGAGTAAAACGAAATTACTTTCCGAACAACCCAATAATTATGAAAATAGCATTTCTGAACAAATTTCTAACTATGCGAATAAAACTATATTTGTAAAGATACTGTAATACCTCATATCGAGCAGAATAATTAATTTGTCGTCGATTGGTTGATAGTGACCTTCACTTGTGGCATCCGTTAAGAAGTGTGTCATTGACTCTACAAAAGAGACGCCAACATCTGGAATGGTGCCGGATTAGACAACGTATTTGCACGGAATCGTCTTCTAAGATGAATCACGCTTCTGTTTCTTCAGTGAAAATCACTGCGTACGAGTATGGCATTGACGTGTAGACTGGTCCTATCCTGCAGCAAACGTGGAACGTCTCACAGCGTGACAACGAGACATCATGGTTTAGGGTGCCATTGCGTATGATTCCAGGTCACCTCTGATTCGTATTCACAGCACTATGACAGCCCAACGTTACGTGAGTGATGTGCTGTGGCCTGAGACACTCCCCTACCTTCAGGGGATGCCCAATACCCTTTATCAGCAGGATAATGCCTAACCGCACACTGTTCGCATCAGCCAATATGCTCTGCTAGGTATACAACTGCTTCCCTCGTCACCGTGCTAACCAGCTCTCTCGTCAATCAAACTCAATTGGCGCAATTGGAATATAATTGAATGCCATTTGTAGACCCTTCCACTTCCTTAATTAGGAGATGTACTTTGGCTAATGATTGACAGGGAATGGAGAGTCATTCCTAAGGACGCCATGCCTACTATCACACTCAGTGCCTAGACATGTTCCTTCGTGCATCGCCGTTCACTGTAGTTCTACATCTTACTGACCCCACCATTTTTTCGCTTTGCATTATGCATACCATTTCCGAATACAGATCACTCATTGTTCTTGCTGTCTCTCTCTGTTTGTCAATTTTCGTCTCTTCCTGACAACTCTTTCTTTGTGTTAAGTTTTCAATATCGGGCAGTGTATAATTAAGTAACTTAAATATTACATTTTAGCAAAAGCTATACATTTTCGATCTGAATAAATTCGTAATATAGTTAAGAGTTAGAATGCATTGATTAATTTTTTCTGCATTCAATTTATTAATTACATCCTGTCATTAATAATATTAAAATTGGTATTCAAGAATTTAATATATTAAAGACATTATTTTGAAAGTCGCATTTCGTTCAATTTTAAAATTAAGTTGTTAAAATAAATAATCCTAGTTTTTATCCTGTAACACACTAATTGGTAAATTTGAGCCTATATAAGTTCAAACATAAGAAAAACGTGTATGTTAAAGGCTATCCATTATTTTCTTATACGATAAAAGAAAACCTATCTCACTTTAAGAAGAAATTTCTTCATCATATGCCACAAACTTGAAGAGATAGAACTTGGCAAATATAAAGATAGGAAATTCTAAAATGTCATCTCAAAACTTTTATTGATCTTTTGCAGAAACTTACGAAGTGTTTGTGTTTAAAAAGAAATATTTATTTGTAGAATGAAATCCTGAACTAATTTACTAAAATTAAATGAAAGTTGTGGGAAAAGTTACGAAATATTTTATTATTGCTAGAAATTTTAATCAATTTATTTTCCAAGAATTGAAGCAGGAAAAACATATTTACACATTATAACAAGAATTCATTTTATTTTTTACTTAAAAAAAGGCAAGTTTTCCCTTCAAACCAGCAAAAATATATAAAATTGTGAATAGTTTGTTTTAAAATTATGAACCGCATGAATAGTTCCCTTTTTTATTCGATACGAAAAATTTTATCCCTTAATAATATTCTTTATCATCAGATTATATTAGTTCTATCGAGAAAACAGGTATTTTAAACTCTTTTCTTTAATATCATTATTTGTCAAGTAAAAAGAAGGAAGAGTAATATGTTTGTAGTAGTAATGTGATTGTAGTTTCTTAGAAACTATTTTAATCTTCCACTTCAGTTTTTAATTAAATAATTGTATATTATTCAATAACTAAAAGGAAACTTTATTAATGATTTACATAATAAAACAATAAACTATTCTCAATTTTGAATATTTTAATGAGGAAATGTTTCATTTTTAATTTAATTTCTTAAGACTCCTTTTGTTCAAAGAAAATCAAAACTAATTAAGAAAAATTTGCAGGTGTTTAGTATTTTCTTCGATTATTTTGATTATTAAATAAGTTTGACTATATTAAAGTGTTGAAGATCAAAAATTTATAACTATCTAAATTAAATATTCCTTTTTCATAATTTTAAAGAATCAGAATTAAAAAAAATTCTTATTTAAATATTAAAATTAAAAATTTTATAAAAAAAGTTTTATAATATATAATTAAAATAATTATTAATATAAACATATCTTAAATTTTTAATTGTAATTTTCAGATTTTTTTTTTTTTTAAACTCTCTTTAGACTTTTTAAATTTTTGATGACAGAATTTTCCTATTAAGGGAATTTAAGTGAAATCATTTAAGTATGGTCTTTTAGAAAAATGTTTATTATTTATTGCTTATAAAATTAATTAGTACTTATGAAAATATTTTTCAACGGGAAATGTAATCAATCATTAAAATTCTGTTCATGAAATACTAAGGAAAAATTGTGATTTTTGGTGATGCTATCAAATGATTTGGGATTATTAGCATACACATGGAAGTTAATTAAGTGCTCATTTTATGTAGCGACAATTCTCTCTTTAAAATTTGAATTGTGGTATTAGAGCACAAATGTTGCATTTGAGCTGAAACTAATTCCCACACAAATCTGAACTTCCTCCTGATAAAAAGTAAATATATAATGTAACTTTTCGCCTTTTTTATCATCAATTCTTACTTCTATACGAAAATGTTGCCAAGTTGACTCATGGCATGCACTCGTCAATACTGACAGGTGTGCCGATATGAATCGTGTTCCACAACCAGGATATCTCGATTTAACGACAACATGCAGCTCACCATCTGACATCGGATTTCAGATTAAACATTTGTTGTGGGAAACATTTTCTGACAATAGATTCATTAGTCATTTTCTTCTGACTGCATGGGCCCCGAGTTCACCCTATATTAATCCTTCTGATTTTTCACTGTTGTAACTTCTTAATATTGAGCCTCAAGGGCATGTCTTTGAAATCGCAACAACTAAAGATAAGATAACATTATACATGAAATGAACCAGTGCCGAAGATTAGATATAGTTATAGAAAAGGGCTTGAAATGCATTTCAATTCGCAGAGAATCACAGTAGTGATCATTTTAAACACAATTTTCAATCAACAATAAAAATTATCATGCATTATTTACAAAACTGATGAGTTCTCTTTTATTTGATACTTATCCATTCATCAATCACATTACTATATTCGTAATTTACAGCATCAAATTATAACTGAATTTGAAATTTGGAGCTAAATGCAATTTATCTATCAAAATTCCGTTTCTGCCGGCCAACTTGCCTAGTGGTCAGCGTGCCTGACTACGGATAGGAAGGTCCTGGGTTTGAATCCCGGTTCAGGCATGGATGTACTTTCTCTCTCTATCCTGTCTTTGTCCTTTCCTTGTGTGTGAATGAGGTATGAATGGCGTCTACCCTATAAGTGGGTCCCTATGGCATGTGTCAGGGTCCGATGGTGGCCCACCTCCTGTGGTTCACCCGGGGCAACGCCTCGATGGCAAAGAGGTTGCTGTTTCTGGCCGATTCCTTGGGTATCAGGGAAGAATAGATTAATAGACTATGTTGTAGTTGTAACTGTCTACAATTTACCATGGGAAAAAAAAAACTATGCATGTTCATAAAATTTTGTCCACCTAGAAAAATGCTTTTTCTGTTATGAAAAGGAGTCTTTAAAAATCTCAAGTTAATTTTTGTACATTACATAAGCTTTCAATTTTAGCTTCAAAGTACAAAACGCTATGTGATTAAGTATTTTCCTTACTAATAGTTTATTTGTTTCATAGAGGTTTTGCACAGATAAGAAATATTTTTATGCGCAGCATCTTTATTAAATAAGCTGAAATAGAGTTATATATTAATACAAAAAGATATTCACCAGTATTATAAGCAGATAATTCAGTAGCAGATTATAAAATATAGAAGTTTACTTATAAAAATTTTTAAAAAACTTAAAGTGTTAGAATTTTTTTTGACAAGATACTTTAAATGTTTTAAAAAACTTTATTTACAAACTTCTGCTTCTTCAAATGTTTTTAAAGAAGTTTTAAGAGGCTTTTTTAAAGGTTTAAAAATTTTGCTCATAGTAACCTTAATGAAATTACTTAAACCTTAAGAACAAAATGTGATCGCCTTAAGCATCTAAATATCCTTGTATACTGATCATCCTGTAAAGCCTTTTTCATTCTAAAATACCCAATTGTAGTCCAAATAAACAAAATTAAATCTAACGTTTTGTTACAATAAACTTTAATTTTAGAACTTCACCTAATCGAAATCACAAAAATTTATAAATATGAAATTATTTCATTTTTATTTTATTATTTAAATATTCATTGTGAACAAATTCATAGCATATATATTGTTAACTCTTTGTTCGTTGTTGTTTTCAAAAGTTTCAGCATTATTTTAAAATGCATTCATTTAAGAATAATTTTTTATGTACGTCACACAAGAGCAAAATATGGTTGCGCCAATTTGACTTTTAATAATGATTATTGCAAAAAATTAAATTAATTTTAATTTGTTTATTTTGTTAGAATACTTATTTACTAATAATTTATAACATAAAATTCGAATCAGTTCTCATTTAAATTCTTACTGCAATATTTTGACATTTGTACCTTATTTTGTTATCAGATTCGTATACTTATTTAATTGTTGTGAGCTTATTTAGTTTAAAATTGAAACGAAACCATTCAGATTTATAATATTTTTATAACAATGCATTAAAATTGTATTCTAACTATTAATATAATCCTAAAGGGAATCATGTTTTGAACTTCTTGAAGAACAGGAAATTACTTAATACATTTCAAAATAAATTGAATTAGAAACTTATTTTTAAATTTTTTACATGCCCACATTGTATGATTTTATCATAATTATTCTTTATTCTTGGATTCAGGAAAATTTACTTAGTTCTATTTGCAAATACATCACTTTATAATCAATAAAACATTTCCCCTTATTTTTGCAGAAATTCATAGAAAATCCGTGAGAGTTATTTTGTATCCCAATGAAATTAATCATTAAAACAATAACATTTGATTTGTAGAGGTTTTTCGAAATTATAAATAATTAAATCATTTTTTATGATTTTATTCAGTAACATTGGCTACTATTCAAAAATCGATACTTTAAATGCAATAATATTTTTACCAGTTTTTTTTTTTTTTTCTATATCATTTCAAATCTTATTTCTTAAAACTTTCCTACAATTCAAACTTCAAGTATTTAATATGAGTGACATTATACTATGACTGCATCAGACTTTTTATTTATTTAAAATTATAACTATGATTTTAATAATTCTTAAGCAAAACTAATAAATATTTTGCCCAAATATATATTCAAAAGAGCGATACCAGTTTTGGAGCAAATTATAATGATAATAACTAATAAAGCATAAAAGATGATAATTGTTGAGAAATTTTAAAGTTGCACTTAGTTTTATAACATATTACAAAAAAAATTAGGATTTATGGGGGTGAAATCAAATTATTTGACAAACCTTATAAATTATTGGTCAAGAGAAATAGTGTAACAAGAGCACCATTAGAAGTACTAGAATGTTAAGATTAAAATTGATATGTATTATGCACAGTCTTTATTTTTAAATCAGTTATATGAAAAGTTTTGACTGTTGACCCAAAACAGCAACCCAAAATTATTAACTGTAGGCAACAGCATAAAATATATTTCTTATGAACACAATTACACTCTTGATGTACCAAATATCACTCTTTACCAGAAAAAATTCTAACATTCTTATGACATCGCATAAAGAGCATCATGTTCGCAAAATTAAAATATTAATCATCAAAACTTAACTGAAAATAACCGAACAAAATTTCTTATAAAAATTTATTTTGTAAAATTTGTTTATTCTTATAAAAATTTATTTACTGAATTATAAGATGATAAATAAGTCAAACAAATTAGTTTACTTTTTTAAATTATTTCCTTCTATTACACTAATATAATAAAATATAAAACTAAATTTGACACATGAATGTTAATGATTACGTCAAATAATTATGCCCACTTAAACTCCAATAAATCTTATTCATTGACGAAAACCACTTAAAAGCATTCATTGGCAAATCTGACAAACTTACGTCTCAATTTGGTAAGAACAGAAGGCTGCTCGACTAATAGTCAAATTTATAAGGCTTGTCGCATTAAGGAATTTCATGCCATTATGTAAAAATGCTTCCATAATTCCTCAAAGGTTCTAAGTTTTCTTTAAAATGCTTTCGAATACCATCGAAACTTTGCGACCAGTCATTAAATTCTACTACAGCAATTGAAAGTGTCATTATCGTGAAATTTGGATTCTTTTTACTGTTCTCTTTCTTTTATTTTCATTCGAAACGTGTCTGAGAACGAGAAAGCGATAAATTGTTGCAGTTTTATCGTTTTTGATAATCCGAAATTTCACTCGCCATTCTTATCATTCCTTTCAAACTGTGTGGCAAGTAATTAAAATCAGATAGGTTCAATTTATTGCATCATGTTATTCCGAGTAGAAGATTATTTGAAGATGTAGAAAACATTTAAAAAGACATTTCAGGTAAAATGCTTACTATATTTAGTGGTAAATATCTTTAAAATTTGCTAAGGTATTTTGTTTTCAAGCTGCCACCTAAATAAGGAGTTAGATAATTAACAGCCCAGTCACTCGCACTGAAAAGTAATTTTAAATTAAATTCCTTAAATTTTAAATTAATTTCTTTATTTTTAATTTATTTCTTTAGATTTATAGAAATTTTCCAAATGGTAGTTGGAAAATTAGAATTTAATAGGCATTTCTATTTTAAGCCAAATGCCTAATAAAGGAATAAAATATTTTAAATAATTCATTTTTCAAAGTATTTTATTTAATTACATTTTCTGCTCTATGTATTCGAATGTATTCATTTATCTGAAAACTCAAAATTACTTTAGAATATTTACTAATACATTATATATCTTAACCATACATTTACAAAATTAAATCAAACCCAGTTTTCACATAAAAAGCTCCTATCAAATTTATTATACCATTAACTATATTAAAAGTAGATAGTTTTCTAATTCTAAAGTGTCATTAATTCATGCTATTTATACCTAGTCTCATTACAAAGATTAAATTGTGTTGAACTAGAAAATTCATGAATTCAAATATATGTAGTTGAAAGAGATAGGATAATAAATTGATGGATAAACATTGGATTGGATCAAACTTATCATTTGACAATATACGCCCAAGTGCAGGAAATTAACATATTCCATTGGTTAATGAAATGTCTGCAGACAAATTATCAGAAAATATTTTGGGTAGTTACTTAAATTAGCTTAAAGAGTCTCAAAATAATTAAACTTAAAAAATTATTATTGAAAAATCAATAATATATATTTTCCAAGTGGTGTAGTTATATTTTACCTACAGTTTGGTGAACATCTTTCTCAAAGGAAAATAGATTTACCATATATGAAACAAAATACATACAAAAATATGTACGTAATATTCAGGTAATTTACTTAAATTATAATAAAAAATTGCGACTCGGTTTTTCGCATTTCTAAGCCATCATTTTATATTTATAAATGTCAGAAAAACTAATTTAGCATAAAAATAATTATTTGACATTTTAGTAATGAACCGCAGATAACCACAGTTTCTATGAATGTGTAATCTTTGAATAATAAAAATTTTAATTTTTTTTACATCTAACAATAAATTAAACCAGTCACAGTTCTATAAATGTATTTTTTATTTCCTTTAAATTTTTAGTTTACAAGCAGGTATAAATCTAAATAGAAACAAAAGATAAATTTTGAAAACGCACAAAATATGTAAGAATGTGTACCAAAATTCATTGAACAATTTATTAGATAAAGATTGCTTACATCTTTTATGCAAGCAATAATTATCGATAGAATTCACAACACACATTTTAGGAAGAAGGATTTAATTAAGAGGGTGATCTTCGCAAATATGTGAATTAATTGTTCCTATTACGAAATAAATTTTGTCCTCTTAATCATCTGTAATTCTGACGGGTGCATTTTTGTTTTGCGTTAGATAATAATTGTCATTTGGGTTATTATTTATATAGAGTAGGAAAGGAGAATCACAAAATTATGTCTAGCTGTTGTCTTTTTTTAAACTCGGAATTTTTTTTCAATTAAAAATACACACACACACATACACATACACACACACACATACACACACACACACATATACACACACACATACACACACACACACATACACACACACACACACACACATACACACACACACACACACACACATATATATATATATATATATATATATATATATATATATATATATATATATATATATAGACTAAAAGTGAAATTGAATTTTTTCATAATAAATCTTCATTCAATAATTAGCACAAGCACTTAGTGATTAAATTTTAGTTGAAAAAATTTCTATTTTTCAAAGATAGATTGCATTTATAATAAAATATAGTAGTTTTGTCATCTAAATTTTCTAATATTTCTTATACTTAAGGCTTTACCGATGCTGAACCTTGATTTTAAAAAATTTCTCTTCTTAAGGTATAGAAGAATATATAATGCTAATAATAATTAAATGATATATTTTAGTGAGGCATAAGTATGATAAGCTTGAAATGGGCATAAAAAATA
This sequence comes from Latrodectus elegans, assembly GCA_030067965.1. NCBI lineage: Eukaryota > Metazoa > Arthropoda > Arachnida > Araneae > Theridiidae > Latrodectus > Latrodectus elegans. The sequence continues at coordinate 56,561,473 of CM057809.1, read as the reverse complement.
AATATCGAATTTTATGTCCCTAATTGAACACATTCTTGCAATTTTAATTCCATACTTAGTTTTAAATCATGTTTGAAAACCAATAACTTTCTTTAGAAAATATAATTTGATTATTCTCTCTGAAAGAAGCAATTTCTTATTTTCTAAAATAATAAACGAAAATGAAAGCGAATCTATCATTTTTCTATTGAGACTTAAAATAAGAAATCAAAATGGAAAAAATCGTCATTGTAACTTTAATATTAACATATAACTTACCATATAACAATAGCGTATACCTGGCTGAAAATCCACTAATATATTTCAAAATAATTTTGAATTCAATTTATACGCATTATATACACCCTTCTCTTTATGTAAAAACTTTAACCCATTAAAATTAAAATACAGTTATAAGATTATCATTATTTTAATTGCTGTTAATTTTTTATCAGTATTTTATCATATTGTACCTAAATTTAGTGTTTTTTTAATTGTTTTCTTAAAAGAAAATTACTCAAATCAACAACAAAGTCTAGAATTTTAAAGTTATCGAATTCTTAAATTTTCTATCATTTCTCTTTTTAATATGAGAAAAAACAATTTTTTTTCTTATTTTCTCGAATACTGAATTTGTTATATCAATTTAACACGAAATAGCTAACTCAGTAGAAACTGTTTTGAATCAAAAGTCGTTAACAGTCAGTTAAATCTTTTGTTATAAAACCATACATTTAAATAATTTTAAACATCCTTGTTTAAAATAACTTAGAAGACAAATATTTGCTCATTGAATAGTTATTCAAAAAAAGTGAAACTCTAACAGCAATAAAACTTCTTAGACCCTCAATTAATATTCGAATACAGTTCCTGTCTTTAAAGATAAAAACGACCAGACAAGTTGAATTAAATAGTAGATTGAACTTAAAACTAGGGAATACTAAATGTGACAAGAAAAACTTACGCTTTGACAATTGAGTGTTTTGAAGCATTTATTTCTTTTGAAGTATTTATTCTTTAAGAGATTTATTTTTTATTCTTAGGTTGCTGAAAATGTATTTTCATGGAGATTTTTAGTACTTTGAGTATAATGATCAACATCGACATAGTTTTTCTTATTGACACATAAAACATTTATTTATCATTTTTAACAAGTATAGAGTTAAAATGTTGTTTTAAAATCTAAAATATACAATTATCAGTAATTTTACTCCTTACATATTTGAATTTAGATACATAAATAAATACTCTTTGCACCTAAAAGGTATTCTGTTAAATTTTATAAACTATCACTCAATTTTAAAATATATTAACGACAAAGTTTATTACACTTATTTGCTTACATGCACACAAAATACTCAGCGTATAAAAAATAATTTATATCTCAATTGTTTCATTAAATAACTATATCTATAAATAAATACACTCATTGCATTTGTTAATATTCACATATGTGGGAAAACTAAGCCAAAAAGCTAATTTTAGAAAATATTTTTAAGGAAATTCAAAAGCAGGAACTGTGATATTTTCCCCACCTTTCAGTAAAAAAATTTGTTAATTAGGACTTCTTCATTTTTCAAAAGCTTTTTAGTATTTCAAGTTAATTAAAAATAAAAAATACACTATCGTAGTTTAAAAAAAAAAAAAACTTAAAATAAGTCTGAAAATGTATAGAAAAGAATTGTTTACATTTTAATACAAGAGCAATAAAAAAATTAGTTAATGCTAAAAGATTTTAAAAAGCATTTGCTTTAACAGTTGTCAGTATACTACTTAATAGCATAATGATGTTTGCTGTGGCCTTTAATTAATCCAGGCATGAGAATAGGGTAAAAAATTTATTTTCATCCAAATCTAAGGATCACATATCATTACTGAATCAAAAATCAAAAACTACTTGGAAACTACATGTGTTCTTTCTAACGGTGTCACATTATTCTCTCTTAGAGGAAATATAGAGAAATGACTCGTAAATTAAATTTTATTCTTAATAAAGGTTTGAAACAATTTGACTTTAAATTTCAAAAAATTAACAAAACTGGATAATATAATAGCTTATAAATTAATTTGGTAAGGGGGATCAAGGAGTATAATTATACGTTAGACTTGTCAAAAAAATTGAAAAAATTTATGCTATTCTGTCAACAAATAAATATTAAAGAAACCAAAGCATAATATACCATGATAGCAACACATATCAAATAACATAACACATATAGAAGGAACATATGAAATAAATAATAGTACACTAAAAAGCTGCTGTAAACAAGTATTTAATTCAAATTTACTAATGATAAAATAAAAGTTTTCGAGAAAATCAAAAATTAAACACAAATTTATAATGAGCAAAAACTTAATTATATATCAAGAAATATAGTGAAAATTTTTAAATAGCCACAATAACTTCAAGACAAATGATATTCTTTAAACTTTAATTGCTGTCAGAAATTAAGCCAAAATTTAAAAAAAAAATCAATTGCCATCATTTATGAAATTCAAGTAACAATTGAAAGGAATAAATGTTTCACTTTTCAGTAACTTATTTATGATGGCTTCCTGGTTAAGAATAAATGAAAGTGTTCCATAAACTAATGTAAAAAAAAAAAATAGTAGGTTCATACTCAAAGTTGGTGTCTATTTGGTCTTGGTTGATGTCTTTATATCAACAATATTTTGAGTTCAATTTACATTTTAGCATTATTTGCTTTAATTTGGAATCAATTTGAACAGAGCAAGGCAATTCAGTTTTCATTGTAAGGAACAGGCATGGACTTTGATATTTTTGGGGAGAACTTAATAGAAGCACAAGACTAGATATTATTATATAATAATTTAACATCTATTCATTATTTAATGTGTTGATTTATAAATATAAAAAGCAATTATTTGTAATAAATGCAGGATCAACTTCTTTCATTTTATTTCTATAAAATGTTTTAGTATAATCATGGTGGGCAATTCTTAACAATCGGATGCAAATACATAATTATTTATTTTAAATGTATTCTAATATCTTTTTAATTTTCAATTACGTAGACAAAAAGTTCATTATTTATAATATCTTTTTCTTCTTTCTTATCCCCTAGTCTGAATCAGACCAGGTCTATGACATCCTTCGCCTTCAATGAATTGAGGACATCTCCAGGGCTGTATAAAAGTTCACGCTTTGAAAAGCCAATGAAGCTCAGTAGGCTTTTGGAACTGGTTTCGTTAGTATTGCACAAAGTACATGTGGAAAGGACTTGTTTGGCCTGAGAGAACCGTAGAGTCCGAAGATGGCCGGATCTGAGTCTGGACATGGCAGTCTGATCACGTCTTTTATCGTCAAAACTCAAAGATCTCCCGGGATCAGAACCACAGTACCAAGGATGAGACGGTGGAATTTTCCAAGATGAGTTGGCAAGAGCCCTACTCCTAGAGAAGATTTCTTGGAAAGTCATCGGATCAGCAGAACCAAGAGGCAGCGAAGATTCATCCTTAGCGAGGCCATAGGTGATATCGTTATATTTAAGATCAATATATGATGGAATCCATTGAAAATGAATAATGGAGAACTCATATAAAGCTATAAGCTTTTTGAAAACACAAATTCCCCTCTGGTCCACAATAACCCTCCAGTTTTTAAAGTACTGAATAACGCTACGACTGTCAACTGGAATCCAAATCTCGCCGTTTAACTGTTTGTTCAAGGAAACGTCCAGAGCCATATCAATGGTTGTAAGTTCTGCACGAAAGACGGAACTAAAATCAGCATTGCGTTGTTTTAGAAAAAAAATTTTAGTTTCAGTTTTAAAAAACACTTCGCTTCCAGTGTGTCCATCTTCATCCTTACTACCATCAGTTTCCGTCCGTTCATTATTTATAATATAAAATATATATATAACTAAATTAATTAAATATAGTCTTTGGTTCCTGTAGATCCTTAACCTCTTGAAGCTGTTATTTAGGCCCTTTTGTCATGATCGCCAGTTAAGGCGCATCAGACACCTCTCGCGAGATTTCGAAGTGGACACACTCGTGTACAGCGTCATGTGACCGGCCACAAGGCTTATTCCTTGTATCCAAAATGCAATGCGAATCAAGTTGATCCTGTTCACATTTTTGTCTGCATCGGTTTAAATAAAAACCAGCTGTTCTCAAGCCTTTAGGCTGTGTCCATTGTTTGAAGGCATTCGGGCTCACGTGATTTGATGCTACTGTCAGCAAGGAGGGATAAGCCACTACAACAACAAATTAAATATTGATGGTGTTAAAATGTCATAAATAGGTAGAAGAATAGATTGTGTGCTATTCTCTTTATTTTCCTAAATTTATCAACCAATTACCTTTTATGTTTCCAATACAATAGTTAGAGTAACACAAAAATGTCAGTGCAGCTAAGTAATTATGTTGCAATAATTTTCTTGGTTCCATAACGGAGAATTTTTAAAAGTTGCATAATATTTCCATAGGAATAACAAAAATAATAAAATAAACATTAAGTTCAACAAAATGATTAAATATCTATCTTCTTTATTTGTTAAAATCGAGGAATATTGAGCTCAATTTCATTCGAACTGAAAAATAACATAAATATCCCAAATATTAAAAAAAAATACTAAATTTAATGAAACTATGTCTATCGTATAAATTATTATTGCATTAATTAGACATGCTAGAATAAAAAAATTTTATAAGCAATTTATTAAGCAGAATTTTATGGGTGTAGAAAGCTATAAATTTTGAAAGTAATTAAATGTTACAAGATATATATATATATATATATACTTTAATTTTTGTATCTCATTTTAAATTACGTTATTAACTATTAATTCTATTAACTCTTGAGTATAATATTTGATATAATACATATATCATTTTTTAAATGTTTGTTGCTATATATTTATGATTAATTATAATGTAGATTAAAATTTGTAAAAAAAAGTAGATTTTCTGTTAGTATTAATATAATAAATGTCAATTTTATATTACAAAACATACAAAGCATGATCTTTATTTGAACTAAAGTATATTTCAAATGTTACAAATAAATTATTATAATTCTTATAGAAAACATTCATTCACCTATGAAATATATTAGTTTACTTGTGATTGAGATTGGGCACTAATATAATTAAAACATTATTATTATTCCATATTTCCGGGCTGCAGGATTCACAATGCTTCCACCTTTATTAGCACTACAAGGAGTGGAAATTAATTTGTTTAAGTAGGACATCCAGTGACTAATGATAATCGAAACATTATACATTAAAATCAACTTTTAAAATCTTAAATTAAAATACATGATATAGTTCTCAATCCAAAAGCCGAGCTGGAAGCCGAATGGTTAACACTCTTGCTTCGGTTCAACAGTTCGTGGGTTCGAATCCCACCTTGGGTACGGATGTTTGTAGTGGTTCGGAATCCACTTTAAGCCGTAGGTCCAGGTCTAATTAGCCCTCGTGTGCAAAAAATGACCGTTGAGCGACAAACAAACCAATCCTCAATTCAAAAAATGTTTGGGCATTTATGACATCAAATTTATACAACACGATTACAGTTTGTATTTAGATATTCAGAATAAAAATCAAAAAATAAACTCTAAAAATGCACTTGAGAGATTTGCTATGCAATATAAAGTACCATCATGTCACATACTTGATACTTCCCCAAAATTCTTTCTTGTTTAGCATTCATAATACTTGATAGTTATAATATAGCAATTTTTACCAATGCGAAGTGTGCAAGAATGTAAACACGTTATATAACAGTTAAAACTATAAGAATGCAAAATTTTGAGTAAAATAATCTAAAATTTACTATAATTATCTAATATAAATTTATTATTATCTATCACTTTGGCATAATAATCATTGATACTCATGGGATAGTTTAAGTCAAAGTATTAGGAATAAAATCTAATATTCTGTAAAGAGGATCAAATATAAATAGTGATTACCATCTATATATAAGCAGATAACTGTCTATATATTTAATTTACAACAAAAAAATGGACTTCCCTTATCTTTTTAGGGAATGGAAAATCTTCTCTTTTAACTCATAAATCCAAGAGCTGAACTCATGAATTTATTTTTAAAAGGACAAACGGAGTGTCTTTAAGATTTATTTCCCTTGAAAGATTGCAAGATATCACTTAAAACCCTTTCAAACCTCTGGACCATTTTTATTGTCTAACATAATAAAATTATAGACATGTATATAATTTTTGACAAAATTCCATGAAAATACAATTTACTGAAAATTTATAACTAGATATAGAGTACAATAAAAATTTGACCTCTAACATTAAGTTTAGAAATTAATTTAGTGATTCGTATTCATATTTTCATCCATAATCATTAAGTTTTAAGAAAAAAGAAATTTATATTTATCAATGTCCTATTATATATATATATTTATATATATATATATATATATATATATATATATATATATATATATATATATATATATATATATATATATATATATATATATATATATATATATATATATATATATATATATATATATATATATATATATATATATTTGGAAATTTTAATTTAAATTCACCTTTAACTTAGTAAATTCATGTTTTAGGAGCAATAAAAATATACAGAAATGATGTTATACAGTTTCTTTTTTTTTTCTGGATCATTTCCAATATTCATTTCGCAAACACTAGAAATATGTTAAGCAATCATGAATAAGATAAAGCAACTGAGAATGAAACCTTACTTGGAATCGTTAAACTTACAAAATAAGCTGCTGAAACTATTCTATGAATTTACACAAAGTGCTCTTTTAAATTTTGAATAAAATGAATACAAAACGAAATAAATTCCTCAATATTAAATTTTATACGAATTTTAAAATAATGTCATTCATTCAATATCAAACGACTACAGGTAATAAAACAAATTAACTGAGAATAATTTTTCTTTAATAGTATTATTGATCAGTAAAAAGAAACTGTTTGTAATATCGTGAAAATATATGCTCAGTATGAATTTATGACTTTCTTAATATTACAGTCATGATTACTTTCTTAATATTACAGTCATGAAACATTTCATGAATTATTTCGGATAACATATTCTGTAGTTGTCGATAAAATATTAAAGGTATAAGTTCATGCTTTCAAAACTGTTATTTAAGTTTTAAAATTATTGTGGTTTATTGTTATTTATTTAAGCACAATTTAAAGTTTTACTTATTCTCATCAGTTTTTATTTACAAATTAAAATATAGATGAAGACAATCAAATATAAAAAAATTTGTTTTTGAAAATATTTTGAAATAACTTTTTTTTTTTGAATAATGCATTTTATAAAAATAAAGCAGTTTAACCCTGTATCCCAAAATTTCATAATTATGACTTCATAACTAGATAATCGATATATTATATGCTAATATAAATAAAATATTCTATTCATTTTCTTAAAGTCAACTTTTAATAAATTGAAAAAGGGAATGAAATAAATTTATATCATGAAACATGTAGTTCTGCACTTAAACATGCGAATGCATTACTCGTTTAATTAAGAAAATATATTGTAAAATTCACCAAATACATTTGACCTTTTTTACATTAACATAATCAGGAAAAATACATTTAAATAAAAATGTTTGTTTTATCAATTCAAATTCAAATATATTACTTTCAAAAAATATATAGCTTATATTGAAATTACTGTGCGATTGTTTTTACATTTCATTGTTCAAAAAAAAGGGATACTATTGTTAATGATATTTGTAAATATTAATATTCTTAAACTATAACTCACAGTTGTATAGAAAGTTATTTTTATCTTTGAATTTAGTCTCGATGTATAAGAATTTTCTTATGGTGTGTTATGCATTAAATAAGCTCCTTAAGAATAAAATTAACATTAAGTGATAAGTTGACAATTTAAAAAATATTCTATATTCTAAAATTTTCTTTTAAAATAATTAAAATCTTTTCATTTTATTTCTAAAAATTAAAAAACATTTTTATTGTAGTTTCATAAATTAATTTTAAAAATTGTATAATCTATATTTATTGATCTTCAATAAATAAATGCAAATGAAAACTTTATTAAAATAAATTCATCACTTGAGATACTATTTGTAGAACTTTCTGGAATAAAATATAAAAGGAGTTAATTAATCTGCTATAATAAAATTTTATGAAGACTTAAGAAAATCTTTATTTAATTTATGTGATTGACATTTAATATTCTATAGTGAAGACTGAAACGTGAATATATTAAGATATTTATAAATAAGTGTATTATATATAAAATATTAATATATTGAGTTATATAAAAGAGTACATATATACTTATATAAATAAATATAAATGCAAGTATTACATAAATTTATTTCCATAAGTATTTTGGAGTAAGGAAACAAGCTAACGATAAATGCAATGGTAGTGCTATAGTTACAGGATAAGATAAATAAAGACTGCTTACATATAAGAGTTCTCATTTCAATTAATTAACTAATCCCAACTCTCTGTTGTATGGAATGAAATGATTATTGCCTTAAAAATAAATCTGAAAAAAATCGTTCTCAAGAAATAACTGAATAAGCACATCAGTAAGTAAGATGGAGTAAATAGAAGGAAAAAAGTATAATTAATTTTGAGTAACATTTATGATACATTGAAATTATAAAAAATGTATCCGGCCAACTTGTCTAGTGGTCAGCGTGCCTGACTACGGATAGGGAGGTCCTGGGTTCGAATCCCGATTCGGGCATGGATGTACTTTCTCTCTCTCTCTATCCTGTCTTTGTCCTTTCCTTGTGTGTGAATGAGGTGTGAATGGTTGTCTACCCTGTAAACGGGGCCCTAATGCATGTGTGTGTACCGAAGAAGTCGGACTCCACACCAAATACGGTTCAGACGGAAAACTGGAGCAGCGCACCCCAATTTTCCAGCCTAGTAGGCACACGAGAACAACAACATAAAAAGTGTATGTAAGTAAATATTATAGATTAAAATTTCATTAAAGTTTTAGCAACATTTCCAAAATTTATTCAAATTAATTCCATATATAGTTTAGAGTAATACACAATTAATTTAATCAAATTATGTACTGTCTACCATACAATTAATTTTTGCGCTTATTGTAAAGTGAATGGAAATGTTAGTAAATAGTTGACAGAGAATCGAAAGAACGCGTACTGCGTGCGTTATATTAGTAAATATATTTTTTTAACTTATTCATTGACAAAGTTATAAAAAAGCCTGCTTGTGAGTAGGTGAAATGATCAATCAAAAACATTCCTCCTTAAAAGGAGGAAAATAGATTGTCAATTCTATTTGAAAAGTCATTTATGCTACAGAAGCATTTGTAAAATTGCTGGAAAACTTTCCCATTCTCGATATATTGCTGAATTTGATCATCATCGATATGAGTTATCTGAGATGAATGAAAACAAAGCTTTATTAACCATACTTTCGCATTCTAATCAAATTTCATTAACTGACCTTTGCAACTTTTAATTAATCATTTATTGGAAAATGAGATTTAATCTGTTTCTAATTTGAAAAGTTTGTTCTCTTATATTTAAATTCAATTTTAAAAACAAAAATCTCTGATTTATTGGAAAACAAATATTTCCAGCTAAGCAATTATGCAGAATTTAAAACTATTTATTGATGCGTCTATTTAGATATCTTTACAGGAGTATGATTTGACACATGCGAATTGCTATTTCATTAAAAATGTGTCTCATCAAAATAATCCCTATTTTCAATGTTTGGATACTTACATTAAAAACGAAATGAAGATTTTTTTAAAATCGTATTTTTATAATTCATTTGATATAAATACATTTTTAATTTTACAGTTATGTTTAAAAATTTTTTAAAAAATTAGGCTTTACAAAGAAATTTTTACAATTTTTTTAAAAAATTTTTTATTTTTAATATTACAGTTAAATTTTTAAACAAATCTATATTTTAAAAATGAATATAGTTTCTAAGAAATTTTAGTTCTTATTTCGAAATTTGAAGCTTTTCAGAATTTTAACCCTAAAAAATATTAAACTTATGGCTAATTTAAGATTGATTAAAAATAAAAATGTTTAGTTCAAGATTAAATTATTTAAAAATCATATTTATATTTTTGCATAAAAAATTACAAAATAGACACAAAATTTATATGGCAATGATAAAAATTTGAAGTAGTTTTGGAAACAATTTCAAGACTATCCAAGAGAAATATAGAAAAACAACAGTTAATTAATATAAAAATACGAAATTAATATAAAAATTGCTAAAATCGCTAGTATAAAAATATTCCTCTAATACACACAGCAGAATCCTTCGATTGCGTTGATATTTATTTATTTTACTAAACAGTTTATCATTACACAATATTATAAACTGTTGTACATACATTTAAAAACTAATTGCATAGTTTTCTTTTATAAGATATCAGACTATATTACAAAATTTCTGATCATTTGCTCTTGAAACTTTAAATAAAAATAAAGTATAAATATAGATAAAGTATGAAATATTAAAGTCTTTATACTCCATAAGACACAATACAATAAAAGAGCTAATTATTAACATAAATATATTTATTATTAGACAGACTTATATTGAAAATGTACAAAACTGATTTTCCTCTACTGAGTATATTGTATGGAATTACATTTTAGTTTTTTCAATTTAATCGACAGTAATAATTGAGCACACAGTTTGACCTTATACACTTTTTCACATCAAGAACACAAAATATTTGAATTTCGAAAATCATAAAAAAATAAAATGCATCAACTTTAAAATCAAGTTGAATTTAAAGAAATATTTGACTCTATTGTTTTAATCAGAGGTGAGCAATATTTTTAAAAATGGGCTTTAAAATTAAGCATTAAAAGTAGGCTTAAAAATAGGCTTACTCATAGTATAAATTCAATTGAGTTTATTTTAAACTCTACAATTTTATTGTAAATTTTTTGAGTAATTTATTGAGTATATATTAAATTTTGATTTTGTTAATTTTTTAAACTCAAATAAGTTTTTAAAAAATCTTATAAATAAAGTACATTTTATTACTTTTCTAAAGTTTTTTTTTCTTGATATAAATTCTAACGTAAACAAATTTGATGACTTTCATCTTTTTAATTTGTCAGTTATAATTGTTTAATGTGTCTTTCAAGAAAACAATAATTTATTTTGATAAGCATTTCAATATCTTCAAATATCATTGAAAAAGGAAGATGAATACCATACATATAATTTCATTTTCAGTTTAACTATAACTTTAATATTTCATGGTTTGTTTAAAAACATGATTGCTTAAAAATTTGTTGAATAATATATCGATAATAGAGAAACTAAATTTACTATATTATCGATCAAAAATATTATTTTTTATTAGCATTTAAAATTCTATTAAACATATATGAATTTTTAAAAACCTTAAAAATTCAATAATTCTGAAAATATTTTAAACGCAAAATACAATATTCTTAAGAAAATAATTATTTTAAAATGCTTTTCGTTATTGAATGTGAGTAATTTTTATATATTATTTTGGTCGAATATTGAAGAAATAAAGTTCTCTTCTTATCTCTTTTACATTTATTTACATATTATCGATTTGTCTAAATTGTCTGTATTTGAATAATTTTTAATATTAATGAGTGATTTTAATCATTAATTATAAATAAAATAGCTTTCTTGATGTTTGTTTGTTTTTGTTTACTTGTTTTATACTTAATATTTTAAATACAAAGTATGTAAATAAAGTAAATATAATTTTCTTCAATCTATAAGACAGCTTTTTTTTTTTTTATTTGAACTCATGATGAAAATTTAGTCATTAAGAAAAGTAAACAAAGAATTTTAAATTTATTTACTTACAATCAACGCAAAGAAGTTACTGGCAAATCTTCAAGAGCGATCTTTGAAAGACGCATTAAAAGTTTTTCGGCCGTACACACAACTTCTGATTTCAAGAAGATGTCTTGTTTCAAAAGTTAATTCTTTAGAAACTTTGAGAACAGTTTCAGATTCTAAAGCAGTTCAACTTGCCACCTGTCGAATTTCACTTACGCTTCTGCGTTTTCTCTAGAGGTGCTAAAGGAAAGGAGAAGAGTTTGGAGAAATTGTGTCGTGTGCGCGCACAAAAACGGATATGACGTGAAACTGAGTGTCACGTGACAGAACTCTCTTCGCGCTATTCTTCGTTTTCTTGTTTCTACTTCATTGTAAAGCATGCGTTTCATTGAGCATTTAAAAATCTATGATCCGTATTTTAAATTGCATTTCCCTCAATAAACAAAGCGTAATTTAACCTTAGGCAATGTATACCAGACAAGAAAAGAAAACATGAAAGAGATAGGTTTCTACTTAGTTTTATTTATCAACGTTTTGTTAAAAAGACACTTTGAATAAATAAAGGGAATGTGAAAAATTAAGAAAAATTTCTAAACAAATTCTACGAATAATATTACCAAAAGGAAAACAAAAATCGCATATTTTAAGATAGTAACAAAAATCTGGGATGTTGCTGAATAACATGAATAATTTTCCCTATTGAATATAAATACTTTTTTTGTTACTTTTGACAGATATTTGGAAAAACATTACTGTTGCATTATCTTAATAATGCAAAATGGACAATTAAATATGTAAATTTTAATGATGTATAGCTTAAGCTATTTTTATTAATCTCATATTATCGATTAAATTACCTTTCACGTTTAAATGTTGTAATATAAATTAAACATTTCATTACTTTTAAAGATAAAATTTATTTTTAGAAATAAAAACTTTATTTTACCATCTTTTAAAATGGTAACATATTTTATGGCCTAATATCTACAAGAGTGAAATAAGTGTCCCAGTTTATTTTATTATTTTATAGCAGAAAGACATTTATTTACAGATTCCCTTTCAGAAATATTTAAAAAAATTTAATTAAAACCCATGAGTACTTTTTCCTGAAAGAAATAAATGGTGTTTCTCATGCAATTTTTTTTTACCATTTTATGGATAAGTATATCAATATGATAAAAGAAAGCAAGATTTAATGAGAAAAATTTATTATGTGAATAATATTTATAAATAAGCTGAAAATTCAGCAAATTCAATAATATATTTTATCATAGAGTATTAGAATTTTCTTATTCTAAGAAAATACTGCTTTTTATATGACAAATATTTTAAAAGAAATGTAATCCCTTAGTATAAGATATTAAGCAGTAATTATAATTACTTGATCACTACATGACCACATGGTTGCTTTCGAAGAATATAATTATAAAAACTAAAATTTGAACATTTTTTCCCACCTTTTCACCACACTTTTCAAATTCCATGAACTTTTGTAACAAGTCTTTAAAACTAAACTACATTAAATAATTTATAAGAAATTTTAAATGAATTCTGATTATCTATTAAGTAAAATATGTGTGGGGAATACAGTTCTATTTTATGCCTTAAAATGAAGTCTCCTAGAAAAAATTAAGTTGTTCACTGGGTCAAAATGGGAAGAGCAAATTTGTGTAAAATTCGATAAGACCAAATAAATCTCGAAATTTCAAATTCAAATGAAACATATTTTTTTAAAAACGATAAAAAAACATCTGTCATAAATACGTCAATGGTACACTTTTTCTTTTATGTCACTAAAAATTGGAATATTAATATGTATATATACATATATATATATATATATCTATATATATATATATATATATATATATATATATATATATATATATATATATATATATATATATATATATATATATATATATATATATATATATATATATATATATACATATATATATATATATATATATATATATATATATATTATAATTTTATGGAAATTGATTCTCTTTACATTGATGATTTAAATTGTGGAAAAGTAAAGTAAAAACAGAAATATTTAAGTATAACTTATTAAATATTATTTTAATATATAACACTGTTTTTATAAATTATATCTAAGTTTCCTAGGCATAATATGGGAATATTAGAATCTTTCAGAATATAATAAAATGTCCTTTTATAGTTAAAAACATAGATGTTTTTTAAACAATAAGGATAATTAGAATATATAAGCAGAAAGAGCAATTTTAGGAATAACTTCACGTAACATTGCAATGAATGTCTGAAACACCAAAAAACAATAGTAAAACCATATATAAAATAACAACTGTGTTAGTAATAATATTTCTTAATTTTAATTGCATAAAAATCATGCTTTATTTATTTTTAAAGGCAATTTACTTAATTTTCATTCAAGTATTCTTTTTCAAGTAATGAAATGACGAAAATTTGAGGTAGCTCTGAAATAATTCTGAAACAAAATTACTGATATACAAATGTAAAAGCATTCTATTCAAATTGCTGATTTACATTAAAACATAACTCAAATTTAATTGATCTCCTTAAACTGAAATGCTGTAAATCTCATATACTTTTCCATGCACACCGTATTTTTGTAAAAATACTTTTCACAAAAATAAAAAAAAACGTTTACATATTAAAAATTTAAAATTAGGGTATTCACTACTATTTGTGACTGTGATTATTGGTGTAAATGCTAGTTTTAGAGAAATACTTACACTTATCACCTTGCACAAACTGCTATAACTATTATTTTAAAAGTCACAGGCATTTTAAGTTAACATAGCCATTTTTCTGAAATTATAAAACGTAAATTAATTCATTTTCTTGAGAGTCTGATACTAAAATCGTTTGAAAGAGTAAATTAACGAACCTAGAAAACTTTTTCCTCAAAATACATTACATGAAATGAACTGCAAGAGTTAAAGACTTGTTGAAATTACATCGAGGCATATCACTATTCCTTTATTTTCACTGGACAAATAGAATTTTGAATGATTCTTTTTCTGTTAATTTAATTGTCAATTTACTTTTCCTAGTATAATGTATATTTCTGTGAAAATTAATGCAACTGACAAAAAAACAAAAGTTCACTCTATTTTGCAATTTGTTCTATTTCCCAGTGAAAAAACACTCCAACTTCCTCGAAGTATCACTGTATTTCAGATAAATGAATAAATATTAGCGACAAATTAATGCGTTTCTTTATAATTTTTTATTATAAATTTTAAAAGTATAACAAGCTCTTAAAGAACTTGCTAGTTGCGTAAAATTTAAATTCTGAATTTCCTCTGCAATACCTTTAAATTCAATAAATTTTAAAGGCACTAATTTGAGGGAGATGTTAAAAATTAAAATTTTTAACTTGTTTGTGCTATTTTTATGAAATTACATTAGTAACCCTATTATCAAACAATATAAGTATATGTGTAAAATTGTATGTTATGATTTCCTAATTTCTTAAATAATTTAAATACATCGTAATCGGAACAAAAGATAAATTAATGTTTTGAAGGCTAATATTGCAAAGAAATTAACACCTAAATTTTGTACGTATCATATTTTCGTATGTATGTGATATTTTCTTCAGGAAAATGATTTTTACATATTATATCATAAGGGAAGAAAATGCTTGTGACCGAGATTGAAAAATAAGAAAATGGCTGTTTCTAATATCGAAAGGGTAGAAAATAGTTATTGCATCGTAATTGCATTCATTGAAACATAAAACTATTTTCATTTTTCAGGTTATTAAAGCTTAAAACCTATTTTTTGGAAATTTGGCTTCTTGAATAGCTTTAACATCCACGGTTAACAAAGGATGTGATTAAGTAAATAAACAGACGAATTTGTTGGAAATTGTTTGATAATCACTGTTGACCCAAAAGCTTAATGTACTGTAGTACATTACGCTTTTTGTGGTAAAACTATGCGAAAAAGTATTCTGTCTTTCATAAAAATCGTAGTTTCAAAATTAATTGTAGATATAAAATTATAAATCTTTAATGCATAATTTCACACCTTGAGACACTTACAGAAATATTTTTATTATGTTCTATTAAATAAAACTTTATGAAACGATTATTGGAAATTTTATACAATAATACTGGGGTGACCATATATACTGGGCTGACCATATGATAATTTTATACAATAATACTGGGGTGACCAAGCTCATTGAAAGTCAGAGTTATTTTTCAAAATTTGAAATTTTTCGAGAGCTGCAACTAAATACGTATTTGAAAAGGATGCAAAAAATTTATGAAATTTTTTTACAAAATTATATTTATAGAAATCATATAAATAAAATAATAAAAGTGATTTTTGAATTTAATATTAAAAATTAAACACATTTATTTACTTATCTTGATAATTCTTTAAAATTTGGTGAATAATTGGTGACAGCACTTCTCAGTGATTCTTTGAGATGCTGGTTAGTTTATACTGATAGGTGTTTGGATTTCATGCATTTTAAAGTGAAATAAAATTAATCACATAAATACACTGTTCTAATTATTAAAATAATTCGACAAGCAAAATTTTTTTAATTCGGGATACTTCGATTCTGGAACAAATTTCTAAAATTCAGTAATCGGCGTCGACTTATATTTTAATTGTAGAGCTTGATCTTCTTACATCTCTATTAATTCTAATTTTCAAGATGCTTTGTAGTTCATAATTATTTTGGAAATGGGAAAATCACCTTTAACTATGTTAATTACAAATATATTCAGAAAAAATCAAGAAGCGAATTAAAATATTTCAAGTCTCGAAATCTGTTTTATAATTCCATCAATATTCCTTCTAGCTTTTTTATACATTCGTTGACTTTTCCTTATTTTGTATTGGAATAAAAAAATTTTAATTCCAGGAAAATGACCAAAATGCTTTATTTTAATTTACTTTAGAAAAAATTCTAATTTAGTTTGGTAATTAAATATACACTGTGAGAGGCAAATATTATTTTACTTTTCCCCTAGAATTGTAGGTTCAATTTACGTGATAAATAATATTTCAAGTAGCCGCATGTGGCTCGCGAACCATAAGTTGCCCACACACCCTGCAATAATTAGTCGAAACGATGAAGAAAATGTGTTTTTAATAAAAAAGAAAAGATTATTTTCAGTTAGAACTCACTATACAGGTGTGTTTTCAAGGCTATTTAATTTAAAAAGAAATTTTAATCATGATACAATCTGTCAAAATCCATTTACTATAATCTACCATCCGAATACTGAACTTTCGAGCAAATACGCGTATTTCACGCACATTTTTATTTATAGAAATCACAAAGAAAGTACGAGATATCTTGAAAAAGTAAAAAACATTCAGCTGAATACTCCATACAATAAAGCATGCTATGCTTGAATTTTATGGAAGTATGGTATTCTCAAACCTTATCACATGACACGAGATTTATTGCCTCATTTGCCTATTCCACAACAACAATAATAATTTTACCTGTTGTAGAAATTTATAATGAAAACTTTCTTCATTACTCCAATCATTCATTATGCAACATCTTCTCAATAAAAAGCTATTAAATGACATCACTTCAACTTTTTAAGTTCTGAAATGTCTTAAGTGTAGCAGAAATATAAATTATTTAATAAAATTAGAAAAATCCACGCACTAGTAAAAAGTGTTTTTTTATTTTTAAAAGAATATCTAACAAAAACATTTCTTCTTTTACTAATCCTTATATAAATAAACTTTATACTAATTAAATTATGCAATTTAACTCATATAACAGTTAAATGATATGAACAATTTTGTATCATTTAATTTTTACATGCATTAAATATGAAAAATAGTTAAACAAATCATATCATTTAATATATGTAGCATATAACTGTAATAAAATTAACTGAAATTTATATAATCACTGTTGTAATTTAAAATATATATATATATATATATATATATATATATATATATATATATATATATATATATATATATATATATATATATATATATATATATATATATATATATATATATATATATATATAGCTTGAGTTTAATGTAAAACTAGTCATTTACTTACTCATACTTTTTTTTAATTTCAAAGCTTCAGTGAAGTGAATATATTACACTAAATGTCTAATCATCTTCGTTTACGTGATGGACCAATTAAGTTTATGTATTTGACTCCTACATTAATTTGCTGTTTTAAGTATTTATTGCTACAATGTTAATAATTTTAAAAATTCTGATTTCATTTACATATATATATAGAGAGAGAGATATTATAAAAATACAAATAGTATTACTTGATTCCTATTTCCTATTTTTGTTCTCATAAACTCTACCTTTTATTATTCTCCCTAAAACTAGAGAAGACTTATTTCGGAGCTTTAAGTATGACTATGGACTGAAATGAAGGAAAATCCTTTTGAATGAGAAATTATGATACATGAAGAATAATTATAATAATGACAGAATTGAATCTAAGAAAGTAATTTACTTTAGTAAACATAATATCGATGAAACTGGGTTTCTGAATTCAATTCTTCAATGTATCCATAAAAATGATGATAAATTTTTATTTCCGAAATGGTATAAGACTCTTATTATTTTTCATCATTTACATCGCTGAAACGACAAATTAATTTACTCCACTAAAATAGGTCAATCTACTCTTTTACTTGTTACAAATCTTAATAAGAAGTTTTTATGTAAAGAATTAAGAACTTAATACAAGGAAGATAATTTAAACTTAAGTAAAAACATTGATAGAAATTATGAATAGAAAAATAAAATAACTATACTTAATGATGTTATAAATACAATATGATTAAATCAAAAATTAAAAAAATATCTCAAAGTAGGAAATGCTGTCGAAAATTAAGTTGAATGTACTTCATTTACAGAATTAAAAAAATTACTAAAAAGGATTTTTTGAAAAAAGAATACATTGTTAAAGGAAAGGATTAATTTATATTGGACACAGATTGAATAAATAAAAAAATATCTCCATATTCTCTTTAGCATTCAAGCATATAAAGAAAGAAGGAATAATATATATTGAATGGCAAAATAAATAATCTATTTCTTGTGACTAATAAAAATGAGCACTAGTTATTGTACTTGTTAAAACACTATTTTGATTTCCCCGAATTATCTCGGGTGTATTTATATCACAATTTATTAAAATCCTGAGATAACTCGATTATTTCAAAGTAAAATTTGTTTTCTCACAATTCCTTTAATCTAGAAGTTGAAAGTGAAAAAAACATATTTTTCAGCTTCAAAATTTCCATATTAGCAATATTTTGGGTTATTTCAATGAAAAAATATATAATGACAAATAAGGTTGAAATAATTACACTGATAACGAATCGATGCTCTGTAGATGGTGATGATAAAGCTAATTTTTAATATCCTTAAAAAATTTTAAAAATCAAATTAAAACTTTAATTTTATGTTTTTGATTCAGTTTTTTTTATTTAATGACGAAATAAAAAATTCAAAACAATTTGATTAGGATATTGATTGAATTTTTCAATTAATATTCTATGAATAAGATTATGATTATAAATGATTAACCTTTTCTAATTGAAAACATCACGATTCCCTGAGAACATAAATAATAATACCGATATAATTTTTTCAAAAAAGTTCTATAACCAAACGGAGATTTGAAGATGAACAAATAAATTTAATGAGATAAGCTATAGCTTTATATTAAGCCTCAAGTGCCACATATAAATGCAACTATGTAAAAATTTTAGAGGCATTGAGTGTTATAAAAAAAATCCGTAGCAAAATGCAAGTACTGATATCTCAAGATGAACGATGTTACAAGAAATGATCATATGATCTCCAGATAAGATGAAATTGCTTCAATACCATTATTAAACAAAACGAGATTATTATTGTACTTTTATTTCTGCATGCACATCTATTTGAATAGATTAAAATATTCTCTAATTTTTTCTTTGCAGCATGTAAATACTACCCTTTATCCACAAAAAATCCTCTTGGCGATGAGTGGAGGTGATCAAACGCTTTGAACCAGACATCGCTTCTTTGATTATGCATTACTGGAAACGAACCATTGGAAGCTTTCTAATATTCAGAAATACACTCCAGAACAAACATTGTACTTATAATTATTTATTTAAATAAAGTGGAGTTACTGTCATGAAGTCATTTAAAAATTTCTTTTTGACCTTTTGATATTAAAACAGATTAACATAAATATCCTCAAAATTACAGTGTAAAATCTTAATGATAAATCCTGCTCATATCTAGAAGCAAATCTGATTTGTGTCTAGGTTGTCTGCTCATATCTGATTTGGCAGGTATATAGGGAGTACCTAAGTCACCAATACTAATTAGCAAAACTTATTTCGTTGTGGTGCGTTACTCTTGGTGTGAAGAAATTGGATGATTATCTTTTTCGATGGCTAATCAGCTCTAACTTCTTGCAATGTTTCTCAATGTTAGGTTGATGGTAATCCAAGATCAATATCACCACTCTTCACAAAATATCCTCCATACGCTATTTTTCCATTAGATTATATCAGAATTCTTACAGAGTTTCAAACCTTAAAGTATCTTTATGCTGTTGATACTCTTCTTTGGAAAGCAAGATTATTAAAGAATTTTGTCATGAATATGTATGTCATTGAATGAGAAATGTCATGAATGAAATTTGTCATGAATAAGAAATGGCATGGGTTCCGTCATTCCTAAATATTGTTAACATTCATAAATAATCAATGAATGCCAAGAAAAAGTATAGAGGTATATAAAAATGCTTCCGCAGAAGGATCAGAAAACATTACTTATTGATTTAGACAGTCAGTAAGAAATTACTATATCCTGATAGACCTTCATTCGTTGAATTTTTAATTTCACTGCTATAGCTTTAGCATATATTTAATTTTATAATTTATATTCTTACATATTATTTTTAATGCTGTAAAGTAACCATCAACTATTAACAACATTATTAAAACTCAGTATTATATACTATATATATAAAGATGCTATGTAAAGATACTCGTACACATGATATGTGGATACACCGGACACTATTATTTACATTTGTGAGCAGCTTGTAAACATACTATATAATAGGATTACATCAAATCTCATGAGATGAGGAGACTATACAATGGATTATTTCAAACGTTATCATTAAACATCGAAACCGCCATATGATTCCATAATATTTTTCTCCGAATTTAAGTTTTCCTATAGGCATATAAAATAAGAAACATCTTTTATATAGTTAATTATGTGCTATAAATACTTTTCCTAATTTAGTATGTGAACAATTTAAATACTTTACATTGTTCACATAGTAAATTATGAAAAGTATATATTGAACATAAGTAACTATATAAAATTTGTTTCTCATTTATATAAGTATCTTTATTATATTATTTGAAATCATTATATACTAATTTATGAAACTATATTCAAAAGTATTTAAAAACTTCGATATGGAACCCCTTAAATTAATATAATGATTCACATCCTAAATATTTTTCCTTGCGGTAATTACACACTCTATTAAAATTATTAATATGGAATTAAATCCGCTTCTTATACTTAACAACTTATGCATTTTGCATATAAAATTAATTCTTCTTTTATATAGAAATCGAAATTCCAGGAATGAATATCCACAAACTGATTTAATAGTTTATTTATAGTTAGAGAGGAAAATCACTGAATAGATTTACATATAAATATGTGTGTGTGTGTGTGCGTGTGTATGTGTATAATGTATTAAAAAATAATATGAATTGCATAATGATACCTTTAAAAGCAAAAATATCAAAAATATCTGTCAGGTGGCATTTTAAAGAAATTTCCTCTCAAATAGTTTAAATATAAATTGAAAATTGATGCAAATGATATGTTTTTTGAATAGGAAAACATTTTATTAAGATCCTTAAGGATCAGTTGAACAATACTTATTGAATAATCTATTATGCGGTGAGGCGCTTACGGTTTTTCTAGAGCGAATATTATTTTATACAAAAATCTAAATTTAGATGTAATATACATATATATATGTGTAGATATAAACATAGACAGATAGATATAGGTATGCGTGTGTGATTTAAAAAGCTGGCGGAAAACCTCATATAAAAAGAAATATTTAAAAAAAAGATTGAAAAATATAAAGAAAGGACCAGAGCATATAAAGAGATTGGTGAATAAGAAATTATCTTTAACTATAAATGGTAACTTTTACATCAACTACCCAAAAACTTAAGAAATTATGCTAATATTAAAATGTTTGCATCTGAATTTTTAATGCGAACATTAAAATTTTATTATCCTTTTAATTACAAAGAAATTATGACTATAAAAATCCTCTGCTGGATCGTAATAACACAAACTGAGTTTAAATTATTATTTAAAGGTTTCAATATACATAGTTTTAAAAAATAAAAGTATAGAAATTGCTAAAATTACTTTGACATTTTTCAGACATTTCTAAATTTTAATGACTCAGCAAATATCCGATCTATTAAAGATTTATTTCTGTTTGCAAGTATTTTTAGCAGATATTAAACCAAGTGCAATGACAAATCGTAATTTCTGTTCAGGAGCAGATATTGGAAGCAACTTTGAAATGAATTTCAATAAAAACGTGAACAAATACCTAGAAGAAAAATCTTGTAACATAGGTAGTCATTTGTGACCAATCCAAATTGGTCTTACGATAGGAAAACACCTTCTGCGTAGAAATAGATACGGCGAGTTTCCCATAAAAGACACAGAAAGAACAATGAACTGTGTGAATTACATCTCATTTACAAGGGAATCTATTACAATTACTTTCACTGTTCTGTAAGCTTTTATCCATAATGAACTATTACTTTAAATAAATGACTTGTTATCATATTAAATATTTGTAAGCTTTTATCTATAATGCACTATTACTTTAAATAAATGACTTGTTATTATTTTAAATATTTGTAGGCTTTTATCTATAATGAACTATTACTTTAAATAAATGACTTGTTATGATTTTAAATATTTGTCATTTATAATTCAATGTTTTTTTTTTCAAATGTAGTAAATAACGCAGTTACATTTAATCATATTCAAAAAATAATCTCCCTGTAAAATAAATAGATTCACAAATAATACAAACTTTGAATTAAGTTAGTTGAAATAAAATTTCTAGTTTCAGTATTCATAACTTATTGCTGAATCTATTATTAACAATAAAAATTATTCAAATTAAGCAACTCTACCGATTATTAAAAAATTACTTAAAAATATTTTTAATATTGCAGAGTAATTTTTTCTTTTAATAAATTCTTAATTGCATTTTTAAAATAGTAATGTGGTAATATGGATCATGGTATGTCTTGTAAATAGTCTTCTTATTTGAAAGATAATAGGTTCTATACAGACCAACAAAAATTAAGATCCAATAATGATGAAAAAGTGAATACCTGTTCAGATGTTAACTTCCTCTTTGGATTATGACTCTAGGTTTCTAAGTAATGACACTATTTAATAATTTTTTTACCCAATACTTGTTCATTTAACTTCAAATCATCATAGAAATTCCACAATATTATTCTCATTTATTGCTGGACTTTTACATCTGCGGACTTGGGATGATAATATTTTGATAAAAAAAAATTAACCGATTAAAATCGATTTTAATTAATTAATAAGACAGATTAAACCACAGGAAAGATAATAAAAGTATCTATAGAAGCTAATGAATGATATAAATTAAGACATTTTTAAATATGTTATATTCTACAGAAGCTACACATATAAAGTACTTTAAAACAGTACTTCAACCAAATGCTTAACTTTGACTTTGGTGTGGGATATTTTGTCGTAAAAAATTATAATGTGTCAAAAGCTCAGTTATTGTATACTCTTAAATACTAGTCTCAATACCTATATCATGAAAGATATCAGAACTTGGACTTTTTAACTCATAAGTCCTATTTGATTCAACATTTATTTTATGTTCAATGATTTCTAACTTTTAGAATTTCTTTTAGAACTAACTTTTAGAATTTGGAGCTACATTCAGTTTTAAATACTATTTTTGAGATTTTGTTTCATTTGTGTGAAATAAATTTTTGATTTTGAAGTATGGACGATGTTCTTTGAGTAAAAGGGGATTTATTGTCTTTTATTTTAACCGAAAGGGGTTCTTCTGACTTATTTTGATAAATATTTCATCTTAATGTCAGTAAGCTAATAAAATATTTTATAAGCATCGAGCTATATAGAACATTCTAATTTATTTCGATTCAATTCCTCATTCTACTTTGGGAAAAATACAGAACTAACATAATGGACAGCATAAGATGATTTATGTATTTAAGTTGGATGTTTATGTTTAATTTTAATACCTGGAAAATAAATTCACTTATACTACATTGATAACAAGGTATTTCATACACAATTTAAAATTAAGTAAAAGCTAAAAAACACTTTTGCATAAGAATATAATATTCTAAAGGAGAACAAAATTCACTTATTTTAAATACATTTTGGCGAGGAGGAAGTCACACATTTAATAGACACCACACATACACACAAATATATACTATATTTATGTATATGTATATATTGAATGAATAACGTATTTGAAAAAAAAACGTTGAGATAAATGTAGATGTTTTCTTGAATAATTGTTTTTGAATTATTGCTTACTAAATCAGAATTTTAAGTCCAGTTAGAAATAAAAAAATTTACGCAATCGATCTTTAGTTACAGATTCCTATTTACTATACCGAAAAATTATAGCTATATTTTTTGCGAATAACTTTGTACTGTATCTTATGATAATATAATGTGATTCGCTAAATTGAGTTTCAGATATTTGAATCAAAATCAGTGAATAATTTCTTTGGATACACATGTGTTTGGGGTTGGAAAAAATAAAATTCTAAAATAACTTTTCACTGATAGCAGTAACTTGTTATAGATAAGGTCAAATTTTAGAATTTATTTGTAGCGAGAATAGGCAGCTCTGAGAATTCAAATAAAGTCTTATGAAATGGATACGAAAATATTTAGAATCATTAAGATTACTTCCGCCTCTGCAGTAAAAATCAAAAACTATTCATAAATTCTTTTTTTTTGTCAGAATTTATATTAAAATTGACATTAGAAACAACATGATATTTGATTCTCTGTTGTTTATAAATGCTGATAAATAATTAAAACATTCATCTCAAGCATAAAGAAATACGACTTTGGGATTTGTTGATGCACAGTTATCATTTTCAAGTGATATCATTTTAACATGTACGATTTAAATTTATGATGAAATTTCTTAAAAGACAAATTCAAATCTGCCATA
Source organism: Latrodectus elegans (assembly GCA_030067965.1). Lineage (NCBI taxonomy): Eukaryota > Metazoa > Arthropoda > Arachnida > Araneae > Theridiidae > Latrodectus > Latrodectus elegans. Next base: position 56,536,319 of record CM057809.1, on the reverse strand, counting down.
AAGTAAAGATAAAATAAGTTAATCTAAATAAAACTAATATCAATCAAGGATAGTGTAACTGATGAACACATTTTAAAGAAGGCATGGAATAAGGGGTTATCAATTCATAATGATAATCATTTATTATATGTACAATAATGTATTAATAATATATATAATGAATGCTCTTAATGACATTTGTTTGATTTTAAAACAGTAGTTCAATGATAGCTCATGACTTTGAATTTTCAATATCGCATAGTAGACTTCAACTGAGAATGATTTTATCATTAAAGAACAACCTTATCAGTGGCTTATGATATCAGCTCTTCATAAATTATTTGATAAAACTCTTCAGTGACTTTCTAATGGTACTAAAATTCTCACAAACAATATTTGCAAAAGAAGTTTCTCTAATGATTTGTTTAAGAGTTTTAGTCCTACATGCATTCAAATGGAATAAAATAATAGTAACGCAACTTATTTTTAAATAAAATGCATTTTTCTAAATAATTACGAGAGAAAAGTAATTCTCTTCTTAGTCCTTTCAAATATTCTACATAAGTTTCAATTTTTTATCATATTAGTTACATTAATATTACATATTCAGAAAAATCTGTAACAAACTGTATTATAAGCAGTAGTTTAAATTTATCCATTTATCAATACTTATTAGTTCTCAATTTGATAAAGAATTTAATCTTTGTATATATTATAATAAATCAATAATAAAATAAATAAGTATAAAAAATCTGAAAATCACTTTATGATTTATCTATTTATAGAAAAACCAAAATTATCTAAATTTGTTATTGGAAAATTTTGAGCTGGAAAATTTTTTATCGGTTAATTGGAAAATATTTTATAACGCATAGAATAAACTTTAAATGGTTCCTAATTTTTTTGTTAAAATAATTTCAAAAATAAAAATTTTTATCGACCATTTGACAATCTAAATTCTGCATAAAGAGGGCGGAATATAAAAAAAATATTATATAAATATATGGAAGAATTATAAGTATTTTATACTAGTAATAGAAAATTCAAATAATATATATTTAATAATTTAATAGAGTTTAGGAAAGTATTATAGATAAAAAAGTCATAAAATTTCAGAAAGCCACATACATCCCAAATAAGTTTTGTAGTACTTTTCATTTTGTTTAGTGATTTTTATGATATAAAAAATACATAAGTCCCATAATATTTTTAAAGTAGAGCGATATAAATTTATTCAACAAAATATAATGCCAAAATCTTTTTTTTACAAATTACACTTTTTAAGAAAGTACCGTCTGTTACCTCAAACAAAAGCTAAATTTTTCTTGTAGCATTTAATTCTTAAGTTTTTTTTGTTCGAACAGGTGTTAATGACATTAACTGATGATAAAAGAACACATAAAGAGAAGAATGACTTATCCATGACATACCATTACAAACAATATAATTACTTGGAGTAGAATTTATAATAATTTAATAAAAAATTTATTTAAAAAGTAGTTTGAGTTTTAAAATGAAAAATGTTAAATTTTATATATATATATATATATATATATATATATATATATATATATATATATATATATATTCTAATGTTGCTTATCTTATGTATATTTCAAGTAAAATTTAAATTATATGTTAAGTAAAATTAAAGATAGGTATACAATAAATATGTAAGCAAAAAAAAGTGGTGTGTATATATGAATATTTACGATTATAAATTTAAACTATTAATAAAAAAAGGTAAAGATAATGCATTCGATCTTTATAAAAAGAATATTGTAATTACAACAATTTTATTAATTCAAAATGTGTGTGATCAGTAGATATATAATAAGCTCTCTTAAGGTACTTCCATTAATATAAATGATTATCTGGCATAAGTTGAACTAAAAATACTATGAAATCTACCGGAAAGTTCTGTCCATTTTTGGTATAAAACAAAATACAAATTTTTCTCATTGCCTTAAATAAACTCTATTAAATAATATTATTGTTGTTGTTATTATTATTATTGACTATTTGCCAACCTGAGAAAAATTTGCAAGTCCCATTTTTGAAAAAAGTTTTATCTTTTTATTCAAATAATTGAATGAGTACTTGTTTAATATCTTCTTTCATTTTTATGAATTCTTTACACTTCAAAAACTTTCATAAATATAAAAATAAATGATATGATAGGAGGTAATAAGTTCAGAAATTTTGGTGGAAACGACATAACTTTTCAACCTTTTCAGCAATTTCTTATGAAGTCTTTTCTTGGCCTCTTTCTTAAACTGCCCTTTCTTCGAATATCACCAGTCTCTTTTCTTAGATTGCTGCATTTAAAGCATCCTGTTGCTGTTCTCTGAATTGAGCTTTTCGTTCAGTTTTTAAGTAAACATAATGTATTGGTCCTTGAATGTCTCACCATGTACACAAAATTCTCATATTCAGAGTTAAATTTGGTTTAGAATAGGAAGCGGTCAATTTTCAGGGTTTACAGAATACCATTTATTTTCGTATGTAATCCATTTATTCATCCCCAGAGTTATCATCCGGTTCAAGAAGGGCTCGATTTGGTTCCGGGTGATAACAGAGATGTTTGCATTGATACTTGTGTTCTAGTCTTATTTTTTATAGCTATTTTGAAATTTTGGAGGTTTTTTATGATTTTGAAACATTGGTGTCATTTTTAGTTTTGTATTTCGCCAATATTTAAATCCCTGATTTCCGTTGTATAGAAAACGATATACTAATGGAACTAGTGCTATTGTTAAAGATTGTTTTCTCTTTACCTAAAACGAACTTATTTTTATTTATTTTTACTGTCATGTTCTTTAATGGGAGCACAATTATAGACATTCGCTCGACTGGACTGAAAGGAAAATTGTTACTCGAATGGATTGGCCAGCATATTGCCCTAATTTTAATTCCACAGAACTTGTTTGTGGGATACTTTGGGGATATGCCTTGTGGAATAATAACATCCTTCAGGTAACACCCAGCAATTGAAACGTGTGCTTGCTGAGGAATGGTTACTGTTACCGCAAAAACTGTTGGATAATTTGGTGTGATCATGAAGAGAGGATGCGAAGCAACCATTGCCGTTAGGCGGGTACATACCTCACACTAAGGAACATTTGCTTGTTATTCTTCGTGGGCAGGCAATCATGTGTAAGGATAGTAGGAGTTAATAAAACATTTTTTGTTTGATTCTATGCTATATACGTTACATTCATTTTTGCACAATTGTGCTTTAGTCATCTTTTAAGCATAAAATACTGTCTCTCAACTAGTGTGTGCGTGTGTATATTCTTACACAATTACGCACACACACACACACACATATATATGTGTGCGTGTGTGTGTAAGTCGAAGAATTTCTGTGGAACACATGAATGATGTCAGTGACTATATTGCTCTACCTAGTACAACGTTTTGAAGAAACGAAATGCTTGTGTGATCACTCTCGCAGCGGTGTGGCACGTTTATTAGAAGCCAGTACCTCAGCTTTGGCTTCTCAAATGGATACTCTAATGGAGCAATACATAATTGAGGTAAGTAGCGCATGAGAAATGATATGAATCACAGCCATGCCGAAGACAAAAGTATTACATATTCTTCACGTTACACTGGTTTCCCTACTAGTTGCAATCACTCCATTAGTTCTTACCAAAGTATATGGCTAAGGAGAAGTAAATCGTTAATTAGGCTTTCATAATAAAAAGCAGGAAACTCAAAATGGCTGCGCAGAATTTTTCTTTTTTTTTTCTGAAGAGACTCGGTTTTTACTGTCATTGATTAGCAAATACTCTTAAATATCGCATTTATTGAAAGAAAATCTCACATACCTTCTGTAAATATTCGTACATTTCAAATGTATGATAGTTCGATAGATTTCCTATGTCTATAATTGTGAGTTTTTTCTTCTTGAAGAGTCCTGTGCAAAAGCATGCTCGAAAACGCGAGCATGCTTTTGCACAATATAAATAGAGAAACATCTACTTCAAAATGCTGTTGTCGAAAGTAACAACAAACTTACTGGAAAGTGTGTAATCCCTTTCACACAGTAACATTCATGCAGGACAAGATACATTTGCAGAAACTAATCTTATCTATGCCTAAAAACACAAAAAGGAAATTATCAAAAATCTACAAACAAGCTAGAAGGAGTTTGAAATGAAATAAATCATATAGCTCTGAATAAAAAAAAATTTCATATTTCTGTTTAAAATTATTTTTATAACTAAAATAATTATTTTATGTGCCAGCCGAATTTTTGTTCAAAGTTGAATTGGAGTGTTAAGGAAATAAAATCATAAATTTATAACAAAAAGTCATAACCTCTCACTAACTTAAAACATAATGTATTTTTATTTAAGAACTTTGATCCTAGCCTTTGTAATAAATTTAAATCGTAATTAACATTGACATGGACTCACCATAAAGTTGATTATGCCACAAATCCGAAGTAATTGCTTTAAACAATTGCCCACTTTTCCCCGAAATCTGATTACTCTAAAAACAAAGGTGTGTCTTTTTTCCCTCTTTTTAATATTGCTCTATCTATACATAATTTATTTGAATAGAGAAAAAAATGCATAACATCAGATCCCTCCTTCTTTCTACATTTCCACAGTGAAATTTTTAAAATAGAAAATTACGCGCTCGTGCGATATTTGTTTTATTATAATTATTATTGTTGAATAAGTTACTTTTTTAGTTACAACAATGAATATGCTTTCAAATTTCCCCATTTAAGCCACCGATTGGATATGCATTAGAATGATGATGAAAATAAATCTGAGATCATTGTTTAATAACAAAGTAGCTTAAAATAATTTTCATGCATTCGACACCACATTTGGTTAGTTTTGTGCTAATATATATATATATATATATATATATATATATATATATATATATATATATATTGTTGCAAAACAGCGTTTTCAATAAATATCAGTAAATAGCCAATATTAAAAAAGTATTGCTATATATTTACAAATCACAAGTTTGTCCATTAAAGTTAAGTGTAAATTTTCTAATGGAATAAAAGCTCGTGAAAGCTAGTGAACTTGATCATCTAGTATTAAATATATGTACTTAATTAAAGCATTCCATTTCTAAAAAAGTTTAAAAAAGAATGGTTAAATGCATATGCGCTAGAAATTACTCTTAAATGCTAATAAATGAGAGTTATAACAAAATTTTCAAAATAAATTTTTGTGATTCAGTAATTTAAATTTGGTTGATTAAGATAGTAATTTTGATTCCTTCATTGACAATTGCTTAAATCAGAATAATTACTTACTTTTAATTCTTTTGAGAAAATGCTTCTTTATACATCGATATTAGGGCATTATTCTTTTATTGACCTCTTCATAAAATTTGAATTAAACTAATTTTCCTTGGTTTCACACTCGTTGAATAAATCTACTCAAACTACTGAAAATACTTTTTATTTTTTTATAAGCATCAATTCAAATAAGCAGGTAATTAATTTTTATGAACATATCAAACATTGAGGATGGTTTGAAAATATTTATCTAGAATCTTTAATGCCTTACAATTTTCTCGTTTCAATCTATGAAATCAAGTTATTGAATTATAAAGAAATTGCTGTCTTAATATACTACGTTAACATCAACATTTATTACTGTATATGGCAACATATCTAAGAAACCAGATAAGACATATTTAATGAAATAATTATGCATAAAACTCTCCTATATTATACTATAATAGGGTAATAAACGTCTTTAAATCTTTATACTAAGAATTAGTTACATCAGTGAACGCACATAATAAAGCTCATAAACTTAATACAGTAACGAAATGTTTATTAGCCAGCATCACATAACAATAAAGGAAAAGTTAAGCTTAGAATTATGTAGAGAAAAGTGTTTCTTCTTTTGTTGAAAAGCATACTCTATTTTAAATTAAGTTCTTTTCACTTTATAGAGAGGTTTCTTTTCCAGTGATTTAGTAACAATCATTTCATTGCATCGATTGTTGATTGTGGCTGTTTCACATCACTTGTAGGAACTGCGTATCTCCTACAAGTTATTTATTTAATTTGACCACATAATGTCATACTGGGTCTAAATTTAATATTTAGCTTTTAGTTTTTGATTTTGTCTAATACTTTAACTTTAATTCAAATAACTGCTCTCTTATGAGTATAAAATACATTGAAACAAATTTGTTAAATACTAATAAATAGAAATTATCTGTGAAGTGACAAATTTTATCTTTCATGATGAATTGCAATTTATTCAACAGTAAATAAATTTTGTTATTATTTCTTGTTAAAAATTATAATTTTATCATTAAGTTCGCATTAAAGCTTCAAAATACTATGGTTTGGGATATAAGAGAAAGTATCCTAAAACATCATAAAAAGAGTAGGTCGTTAATTATCTATGAATTTTCAATAATGCACTATTCAAAACAATAAAAGGATATTGAGATTGTGGAGTTGATATAGCACCTAAGGAATTGTTTGGTTGATTGATTCCTTACTGAGAGATATAATAGGCAATATGAGATAGAAAATAATATTTGTTTAGTATCAAATAATGCTTTTTATTGAGCATTTAGGTACAAAAGGAAAAAACAAAATTCGTGAATATGAGAAAAACAAATAAATAAGGTTCTTCCTTTAAAAAATCGTTTTTAGTAGGGGGTATGACTTCTCCTGAATGCCAGTAACGTAGAATACCTTTGAGGTATTAATGAGGCTGTTAATGAGGAGCTGGGGTATTCTATCCTACTCTTCAAGAAAAGATCTTTTCAGTTCTTGATAAGTTTGTAAGTGTGATAAGAGTCCAGCAATTCGTCTTACTATAATATCTGAAGCATGTTATGTTGAGCTCATGTCCGGAAAACACGCTGGCCATTTCATCAATTCATATGATTCTTTTCCCTCTAAATGTTAGCCAAGTTAGCACGATGTGGCCTGCAATTGAAGTCCATTAACATGAAGTCACCTCTAATTGCTGCAGGGTTAGTGAGTGCAGAACATCTGAGGATCTCATCGCATATATCAACAATCGGTTAAAGCTCCATTTCGGATATGGAGATTGGTACACTCATCAATGGAAATGCCAGCATACAGCATCTCTCAACCACCTCCAAATCTAATACTTTCGTGCACGAACAGGATTATTTCCACTTAAACTCTTCCACTTCCTATATGTACCTATACCACTATCTTATACCATTATTTAATAAAAGACTTTACACTTTAGATCTTTTGAGCAGTGTATATTAAAAAGTTGCCAGTTTCGGGCAACGGAATGTCTCTCATTTAGTATATAAGTGATTCTCCCAGTTGAACAATAACTGTTTGAAGTATTTTCAAATTACTGATCACATTTAAATCTATCTTAAGTAAATATTGAACTCAATTTTTAAAAGCATTAAAAATTAAAATGTGATTTCCTTGCATAGCAGCTTCAAATACAAAGTACATTCTGTATTTTCATTTGAACATTGATTTTTTTTAAATCAGTCTACAAATATAATATATGTAGTCTCTCTCTCTCCCCCCCCCCTCTCTCTCCCTCTTTCTCTCTCTCTCCCTCGCTATCTCTCTCTCTCTCTCTCTCTCTTAGAATTTTCTTTTAAAAATACAGTGACAAAATCAGAAATTTAAAAGTGTATCATTAAGATAAACTAGGATAACTAAACGCACATTCTAAATAATATAATTGTGCGGTCCAGTTACATTGTTTATGATGAAGTCTTATCTCATGAGCTATTTTTGCATGATATATTTGTTTATAAATAGATAAAAATTTTATAAAACTTTAATCATCAATATAATTTTCGTAACTGTTACGATACGGAATGATATTGCGAAATTTATATTCACTCCATGCAGATTGGAACATCTATTATAAATTATTTACATTTATAATTTACCTATTATTTACATTCATATTTTTAACAATACAACCCTATTCAAGTACTTGTATTAAATATTATTAAAGTGAAAATATATATTCAAAGGCAAAATGTAGTTTCATAAATGCAAAATAACATTGTTTTACTAAATGTTAAAATATTAAGGGAAAGTAGATGCAAATGTTGAAAACATTTTTATTTATCCATAGCTGCTTTTTTCTACAAAATATACATTCAATTATTGCTACACTATTCGATTGTAAAGGCTTTGAATACACCTCTCTTTAAATGAGTTTGAAATATTATCTTTTGAATATTTAAAATTAGAGCAGTACATACAGTCTTCTTTATTTACTAGTTAAAGAAGACTGTATGTATTGCTCTAATAAAGTATTATTATTTTTACTAATTTATATAACGTTTCCTCTTATCTATAACAAAAATGATTGTGTTGTATATTTACAAACTTATAACATTTCCTCTAATTTATATCAGGTGATTTCTAAAGGAAGTTCATAAAAAGTTATGTTTAAAATCCTGTGATTTTTTTGACATTTTAAATAACCTTACCTTACTTCTATAAATGACAAAATTAATTGATAAAATTAAAAGCAAACCAATTATTAAGTAACAAAATACATTCGTAAAATTCATATCATTAATCGAGGACTTATAAATATAATGATTAATTCTATCATGATATGGTTCATTTACTTAAAAGTATGATGAAGTTCAATTCCTTCAAATAAAAGTTTATGTATTGCCATTTTTATATGTAGAAAAAAAGTAACAATCTTGATTTCTTTTAAAAACTATTTTTCTTTATTTAAATGAATCAAATTATTTGTGATCTATTACTTATTTATTTCATTTATGATATTACTAATGACCTGCTAGTTAATACAGCTATAGAATTCTTCAATAATTCTTCCGTTATTGATTTGATGCATTAGTAATATTTCTTTTTAAAAGCTTTTATCGCCATTTCTATGGAATATTTCGCTTACTGCGCTAATAGTTATTGAACATAGAATAAGCTCTTAGACTTTGTAATTGTCTCTGTAAGAAGTATGAAAACGGATTTTCAAAATATTATTATTCACCATGTTAACTTTCTTGACACGCACTGTAACCAGACTTATAATCTGTCAGAAGGATACAATCCATAAATCTTGCAAATAATGTGATACACTTCTACCCTTGCGACACGCGAATACGGCGCGCTGTCTGAAATACTCTTCAGGAAGGCAATTTACGAGGTGAATATTCAAATAACATACAACATTTTATATCGTTAGGATGTAAACTATACCCTGAAGTTAATTCGATATGAAACTCACGGTGTCCAAGTATCAGAACAATGCACTTCAAAGAGAATATTCCAGTTTTGATCTCAACAACAGCTAAACTACAGAGATGGATGTTACGAGTGTGATTTTTGCATGCACTTCTTTCGGGTGGATGTCAGCAATTTTTTCGTTTTTCCTCCTTTGGAGCACATGAATATGGTTTGATTTTCTATTAAAAGAACTCATTCAAGGCAATTTAGGCTGTGAACATTTAACTACTTTATAATATCTTTAGGCACAGTTAGGGTGTACTCTAAACAGTGTCAAAATTTTACCATGTGTAAAAAGTCAAATCTTATTGACTCATCTTAATCAAATTAAAAAAGCAAGCTATAAAAAATCATGAAATATATCAAGTCCGAAATCTTAAGATAAAATTTAACAATATAGCACAAAATTTCTTTATATAAATGCAGATTCAATGTTATTTTAAAAGTAAATTACGAAGCATAGTTTCAATTTTATTTTTTAATTTAGTTAACTGTAACCAGCAGTACACTGTTAACTTAATTTATTTTCAGAAACTCCATTTAAATTTTCGACTACTTAATATGAGTTAAAGACAGCACAAAACTCTTTGTGAGTTACCACATTTATCCTTTCGAGTTAAGCTTTTCATACGCTATCTTCGTGGTCCCCCAGAGAATACCATGCACATTTAAGCAGGTGTATCTATAAAGCAAAAATGTGAATTCTTTTGTTTATATAGTTCAGTAGAAATTAAAATTTAACTTACTATTTTTTTCTTGAAATAACATAATCTTATCACTACATTATATAAGCATGCATCACTCTTTTTAAATAAAATATTTTTTTCTTTTTTAATGAATTATTTGAATTTAAATTTAGAAATTTTTGAAGCTTACATTTGTATTCATTTCCATAGTCATAATTTGATCAAAAGTAAATGAAAATAAAAATATATTATATTTTGATTTTTGAAATAACTTTATTTATATATTTAACTCAAAACTGTCGTAAAAAAATCTGATCAACATATTTTAACTACAGTAATTAAAATACAGCTGAGCATGCAAATTTAATTTATATCTTAAAATATACTGTGTCTTATTAAACTCCCTTCTAAAAAAATTTTTGTATTACACATATTCATTAAAATTAAATCAACTATGTAAGTTCTCTGTATATACTAAATACTTGAATTTGCATTACATATTTTAAGTCTCAGTCTATTTTGTTATGTGTCGGCAGACCAAATAACTTGTGAAATAGTTGGCATCCAAATTTAAATCCTTCCTTTATAACAATGCATCTAATGCACGGAAAGACACGTTGAGAAGTCCTAAGAATCGATGGCTTCTATCAACAACCCGAATGAAATTTTCAGCCCAGCAATCATTTTCACTCCTCGAGCATGCGAAATTGAATTTTAGCGATCCATAACTTATTCTTTCCACTTCAACAAACAGCAACTCAATCGTTCCATAATATTCAATGCTCCCGTTACAGATTTCAAAAATCTTTTTGAATACTTCTTCACAAACAGCTAAAATAAAGTTGAAACAAACTCTTAAAATAATACACATTATTAACGACTATCATTTAATTTTACTTTGGTTTGTGTAAAAAGTAAATAAATATGATACACAGCTTAAGAATATATGATAAATCTGTAAAATGCATAATGGATATAATTTCATTTATAAAATTTAAGAATTAAATATTTATTTCATAGAGAAACATTTTAATTAATTGAATTTCAATGAATATTTTTTTCATTTGAATTTTTCGTATAAATTTCCTATACTATTATGGAATATTTAAAATATTATATTCTCGTAACTAATTTATAAAATTACTTATATAGGCTAATTTGTTATTGCAGTGAGAGGGAACATTAGCGTATTTATTGTCAAGAAATATTCTTAAAAGCTCTCAGGAACAATCTCATAAATCTTGTGCCACTTTCATGTGACAAAGTAAATATCTGAGCTGTCTCCCTCTCCAAATTTCAGCACCTCAACGATTTGAGAGATATTACATCGCAACTAATTATATAAGGCACAGAACAGACAAACACGGTGAAGAGGTCACTGCCTTTACCAACTGGTCACTTTTCACGGCTTTAATTTCACGGTTTTAGTAAAGTTTAGTTGAAAGAGACAGCTGATTTATAGTATATTTTACTTGAAGCAAAGGTAAATTTTTATAAGGAGAAACTTTAAATATTATATATGTATGAGTTAAAAATACATAAAAAAAGAAATAAAAAGATGTAAACAATCGATTTTATCGTGATGGAGAAAATTTTACCAGAAGTTTATTTATGTAAAATTTAGAATAATTTTTTTTTTCAATGAATTATTTATAAAGTGTATAAGTGACATCTGAGTTGGCTTCCTCGTTATCGCTTATCCGTCTATTTATATATAATTGATTCAAAAATTTCTTTTATTAAATATACAACTATTAAAAAATAAAAGGTGGTTTTTCACCACTTGATGAGTGAGAGATATTTTGCACTCCTTAAGGATATAAAATGAATCTTTGCGCTCTTAATTGTGGAAAGAAATGTCACTTGTGTCACTCAATATGACGATGGGAGCTAATTTTTCTTCTTTTTTATATAAATATGATTACAGCTCACAGCAAATGAAAAGTGCTCTGATTGGTTATAAATCTTCAAGTGATTTTACATTTTATGCTTAATTTCCAAAAAATGGTGGGCTTTCGAACTGCACTCGTAATAAAAGCAATTTTTCCATTTGCTTAGACTGTGACGATCGAAGCTTTATATATTAAGTATTATTTTCTATATCTAATTAAATATTCAAAATATATCTTTATTTTAATATTTTCACTATTATATAAAATCTCTAAAGAATTCATATTTATTGAGTGCTTTATTTTCAACGTTCACTCACCAGGCTTCTCATACATAAAGGGGAATTTTTTTTTAAATTTAGTTGTAAAACAATGTAATATGCAAACATCACTCAGTAGAATATTGTTAGGTAGTTTATGTTTTCCTTCATACATTGACATGTTTTAATTTGGTTGTTTCTGATTCAAAACAAAAAAAAAATATAATTTTCAAATAAAATGGGAACTAAGATAAAAGGGAATTCCAGAAAAAGAGGAATTATCTAGGTTAAAATTTGCATTTAAATACTTTGTCAATGAATAAGAATATGATGTATAGAATATCCATTACTTTATAAATGAGAAAAGATCAGTTCTCTCAAAATATACTTCATGCTAATGTGGATTCCTTTAATTCCAATTTAAGTATTCTGCATTGATTACATATTAATTTATGAATTTCATTTATTAACAAATACTAAGAAAACATATGTGTTACTCAATATTTATAAATAGTAATTACGCATGTATTTTGTAATATATATCAATTATTATTTATAGCTTGAAAAGTCATAGAAATGTAAACAGTATAATTTATTTTTAAATGAAAGTAAAAAAATATTTTTGAAGACCTAGACTTCTCATTACTTAGTATACTTTTTAAGTTTTTATAATGAATAATTCAGCAATTTGATTTTCCCTGAAGAGAAGGCATATTGATAAAATATTATAAATCTCTCACTTATTATATTAAATTATTAATTGACATTAGTTTCTAATCTCAACATTAGAAAATGAATGACTACATGTTTTTTTTTATTTTTACACATTCATGTGTAAATTTGTATTTAATGTAGTGATTATTAATTGATAAGAAAAATTTAAATTTTCATTTCCAACCCAATGAAAAATTTCAAGCTGTTTTCTCAGTTCTATTGTATGTATTATCTTATCCATTTGTTTTCTAATTTTTACTGTGTACGTATATATATTATATATTGTGTGCATGTGCCGGCAAAATCCGTATAAATCAAATACAGTGCAATCAATGTTATAAATACATTGTACAGTGAAATATATTATTTTATATCCTATATATATATATATATATATATATATATATATATATATATATATATATATATATATAGATATAGATATATATATATATTATTCTAAATGTTATAAGTTTTGAAATCACACATTAAAATTAAAGTTAAACTCTGTATTACAAACATTTAAAAATGAAAAATTTATATGACATAAGAGTTTGTGTGTGTAGACATAGATGACATGTAACACAAGTATTTAACTTAAATGATACATTCCAATATCAGTAAGTCTATATATATATCTATATGATACGTTCCAATATAATTATTCTCTCAATTTTTAATAACCATAAAATGTATATAATTACCGATTTTACGAAAATTTTCAGATGGTCATATTTGAAAAACAGCAGTTTCTTTTTTTTAAATTATTCAATTTCCTTTCAAGTTGAATTATATTCTGATGAACCTTAGCAATTCCTTAGGTTTGAAAACAATGATAAATATCCATTTGTTGGTTCGACATCATTCCCCACATTTAATCTAGAGTAAGTTTTCTGGAATATACTTTGGTCTCTTATGAAGAATATCAAACAAGATTATTCACATTAAGGCCAATATCAAATCCATAGTTTAACATTCATCAACTACCGTTGTTTGTACTGAATCCTTGTTGCATTTTCTTTCTGGTATTTTAGCCCATATGTTAAACATTTCTGCTGTTTGTATTAGATAAGTAGAAAAAAATGCAATACAACTTTAGAGTTAAATCTAAGAAAGGACATAAGACCTCGCATACTAACTTTTGCTGTAAGTAGATTAACCTACTTACAGTAATTTTAGTTCAAATAATGTACCTTAAATAAAATAAAAATACCTTCGTGTTTCTCAAAATTTTTGTTTCTATACCATGAAAATATATTTACTTAAATACTGTTAAATATTTTTCCCTTCTTTGCATTTCAGTGTAATACCCTAAACAGAAGACTACCAGATTAGAATGAAAAACTTATAGATAAAATACATGCCATCATACCCTGAGGTAATAACTGGACATTTATTTTAATATATGGATTACATTTTATTGCATATATATACAGAGAGAAAGAATATAAAATATCAAACATTTTGTGTTCCATTAATTTATGAATTAATAAAAACAAATTTGAATATTTTAAGGAAAGATATTTTATTTTCTCACAGTTAAAAGAAAAATTACAAACCTGTATTTTTATTATTCCTTGAATATCTCTATCCTATTCCATTTTCAGAACCAGAGTTCCCATTACAATGAGTTATGTATTATTATATTATAAATTTTTGAATTTTAACAAAATAAAAATTTGTTTTACATTTTTTCAGTAGTTGAATGGGAAACATATTTTACAAAACAATTTCCCTTTTATATTTTGTATTTCAATTAAATAATATGCTGTTCTTTGTAAGGTTATAATGAAAACTAGTGTTTAAAAAGTCAATTAAACTTAAGATAAATTTTAAGTTTGCTGTAAAATTATGACTATTAGTTTTTTCTATTTAATGAATACTAATTTTCTACAAGAAAGGTTGAAGGCTACAAAAGATTTAAATATTTTTACATTGATAGAAAATATTTTAATATATCTAATTCTGTAATTTTCAAAAATAAAGTAAATGAGAGAATTCACATTGGTATTATGAGTTACGATTTTAAAACATTAAGTAATTTTCTTTCTCAAACACATATTTATACAATTTCTTTAAAATAAAAAAAAATAAATTAATTATGCTAAAAAACTACTGTAATTCAATTACAAACACTGAAGATAACAGTCTTATTAGCTGTCAAGTGCACAAAATGATTGTTGAGAAACTCAATTATGAATTTTAGCTTTTTTATTCTTGTTAGTGCTTAGTGTAAGAGGTTTAAAAAAATTGAAAATTTTTATTTCTTTATAATTTTTTACATTGTAAAAATAAAAAATTTCAGTATTTTTTGGATTTTCACTTATATTTAAAACCCAGTTAGAAGTCTTTCTCGAGTTTCCTGGTCTCAAAAAATTTGTGTAATAAAACTTTTAATCCGATTTTATTTTATTTTTTAAATAAAATTGTATTTTCTGCACAAAGAATATACTGAATTACTTCAAATAAGATTCGTACTATGGCTCACTTTAAATTGTTTTCTATGTTGTTTTGTAATAATCATTAACTAAATGTCATCATTTAATTCTCATAATGAAACCAACTGATCTCACAAGAATATTGCCTGCAGTATTTGTTAATGGAGACAGGAATAGAAGAGGATCTAAAATTTATTTAGGATAAAGAAATTTTATTTAGAATAAAATTTAAGGAAAATTTACTGAGGATAATTTCATTTTGAATAAAGGGGATTATCCTAAATGGAAAATATTTTGTATAGACCAGGTGGAAACTGTACACAGAAGCAGCTCCGGACAAAAACTTAGTTCCTCTTATGCCTTTGGGGCTTAATAAACTATCATGCAAGGCAGGCTCATTAATTAATCCGAGTAATTTTTATTGAAAGAGTGGTTTTATTTTTTATTATAAAATCATGTTTTCATTAATTGTAGTCAAAATAGGTAATTTTTAATAAAAGTGAAACTTATTACTTAAAATTTGTGTATATAATTCTTACAAATTTAAGGCATATAAGTTTGTTCGAAGGTGATATCACGAAGTTTATAATAGATCTCTAGTTGTATCATTTTGGCTCCTGGTATATAATTTGTTTCACTAGCAAAAATAAATATTCATATAGCAATAGCACTTTAAATGTTTAACAATAAGGTTTATTTACAATTTTATTTCTTAATTCTGATTTCTGTTGCACACATGTAACCTATAAAAAACATAAGAACATAATTCGAAACAGAATTTTTATATCCAACTTTGATTTATAATGATTCACAGGAACCTATTTTTTATAACATTGAAATATATATAGTAAATTTTAAATACGCACAAATACTTATATAATGCAATAATTATTTTATAATTTTAAATAATATGTATTTAAATTAAGACTACATCATTTTTAAATAATATAAATAACAAATATTTCAGATAGAAAATGTAATTTTGATTCTGTGTAATTTTAAATAACTTCAACTTGCTAAATGAAAGACTAAAAATCAAAATATTTTTTTGTTAAAAAAAATATAGATATTGTAAAATTCTTACTAAGGGCTTATTTAAAAATTAATTGAAATTTTAGAAATAAAATCAAATTTTAAGCTTTTAACAATTTTTTTAAGTGCTGATAAAAGATAAGTACTGATTATTGCAAGATTGCATACAAACACTTTTTTTTATCACTTTTGAAACTTAATATATTTAATAAAGAAATCTGATAAAAAAAAATTATGCAAAACTCGAAATCTATCATAAATTGAAATATTAAATAATTTTTATAATTTATAGATATTCAACAATTTTTAATTAATTACTTTAAATTAAAATTATTAACTTTCTAAATAACCAGTAGTATATTTCAGACATACATAGAATATAATTTGTTCCAAGCTTATATATTTGTTTCAGAGTTTAAAATATTAACTGGAAATAATTCACATGCAAACTTTAAACTTTGAAATACTGAATTTGAAAATATTTAACATTCTAAATATTTTATTTCGTGTCTATCTCTACTTAAAGTTTGACATCTATGATAACATTGCATGGCAAGTTTTCAAAAATGTAAGATGTTTTTTAATGTGAAATAAGGAAATTCTTGTCTTTTCAGATATAAGAGTTTATATCAACTCTATATCTTTTATTAGCAAATATTTTTTCAGCAAAATAAAGCTTTATCCCGAGATATTATTCACATAAAATTCAAGCATTAATGAATTTGACACTATAAACAATAATGAAATTGAAACATAAATTACATATAATGTATAGATCGTTATGCATTTTTTTTAATTAAGGAAAGTAATCATTAGCAAAACATCATATTCAAAAGTTTCAACCATTAATGATTCGCTGTAGTAAACTGCAGCACACACAAATCCAGCTGATAGTTTCCTCAAATTTATCCATACTTTATCATGTAAAAATTGCAAATAAATATTTTGATGAAATAATAAATTTAAATAGATACCATACATATATTCTTATTTTTTCCTCTAACGAAACTAAATAAATGTTTTCCCGCCTAATATTTTGTTTTATTTATTAGTTTCATTTTTACTTTCCTTGAAATGATTTCTTAACACATTATTTAGCAGTTTAAATCAGACTTGGATGACAAAATATATTATAAAAGAAAAGTGCATTTTCTGAAGAATTTTTATAATAAAAATAAATTTATTCAACAGAATAGTTCATAAATCTATCTTCCTACAGTTTCAAAATAAGTACTTTAACTGTTCCTTCAGTACATAGTAGTAATTTCACAAATATAAAAAGAATTCAAATAATATATTTATCATAATTTATCTATTGTTTGGTTTCAACATTATTCAACAGAATAGTTCATAAATCTATCTTCCTACAGTTTCAAAATAAGTACTTTAACTGTTCCTTCAGTACATAGTAGTAATTTCACAAATATAAAAAGAATTCAAATAATATATTTATCATAATTTATCTATTGTTTGGTTTCATACATTTTGTTGCATTAGTAATACTTATGTTTATATTGTTTTCATAATAAATTAAACTGAAGACATAAATCGTATTCTTATTGCTTATTAAGAATTTTTTTAACATTCTACTATCATTTACTATGAATACATAACAACTAATCCATTACATAATAAAATTTTATATACTAACTTGTAAATAACTAAAAAAATATTTGTTATTAAGTGTACTTTAAAACCCACTGTAATTACCAAAACTTTAAATTAATTTATCATTGAACTAAAAAGTTTTACATAAAATTATACAAATTTATAATTTTTTCTTAATGGCAGGGATAAGGTAATTAACCCTTAACCACAACAAGGCCGGAAAATGTTTCTCATTCATCGCTATGCTGCAGGCAGGCATGAACCAAGTAACGGAGGCGAATACCATTACGCCCGTCACTTCACCACAATCCCGCTTATAAAGTACACCTCATTTTTTATATATCGAGTAACTTTTTATTTTTATTATAAAAAAAAAACTTTTCGAGTGGGGGGGAACATTACATTTCTACCAATCTTCCCATCCAAATATATATATACATATATAGTTGACTTGGTAATTCCACCCATGTCCGTCAAAGTTGAAGGGAAGCACAGAAGATATACATATACAAATTTTACCAATGCAATAATAAAATTTATCAGTTACATATATCGAAATGTCGAAACAAATTATTTTGGAAAAATGCCCAGAAGAATATTAGATGAATTAGGAAGTCGTATTGGGATAAGACGATACTTGACAGGCGTTATATTGGAAGCAAAATAATGCAGAGCGCACGGGAAAAATGTTGGGAATTATTTCGCTTGTCATTATAGTGGAAGGGTCTTAATAACGTGGTGTTAATATAAAGAGCTCTGACTGCATCGTTTTTTTTTTTTTTTTTTTTTTTTTTTTTTTTGTATTTTCATACAATTCATCTCTGAAAGTTGGAGTACACAAATATTTTAAAGAAATCGTGAGAAAGATTTATCACTTGTATTATTATAACGTTTCTTCCATTTATATAGACAGTTAACACAACATATTTTCTTCGAAAGCTCAGACCTAATGACGAGTGTCGATACCTTAAAAATCTAAGATGTTCTTGTTTGTGTTATGTGTGCATGTATGCACTTACCTTACCTTTAATCACGTTCACAGATTTAAAACTGCTGTAGTTGACACGGTGAAAGCAACTCTCTTGATATAAAACGTGGTCAACCGCTGTTAATTTTGTATACAGATGATATGGGTCATAAACCTTATTAATGTCACCTTTCCTTTGACATTAAACTTCTTTTTGTAAATTACAGTAATATAACGCTATCTCATAACTTATGAGAAAACTGTATTGGGTCTATTTTTGTATACAATTATTCATTTTGTTTCAATAGTAAACTCATTGGAAACTTTTCTCCTATATCTTGTTTCCATGAAAGCAATATTTGTCAATGTTTCTGCAATTTACCTTTCTTAAATTGGACTTTGGGATATTAAGAGGGATATTTAAAATAGTATCAAGCACATAAATAATAGACATGGTAATAAAATTAAATCTAATTGTTTAATGCTTACTTTCAATAGTACTTCCTAATTTTGATTAATGCCTTTATATTTTAATCTATTTCTTTACATTTTTTGTGAATTAATAATTTGTTAAAGTCATAATAATTCATATAAGAGAACAAATTTTACTTTCAGTATCAAATTTACTGGGAGATACTTTTATATTTAATTGGTTTAAGTAAATTTTCTAAATTTTATTTTGCATTGAAACATAATTGTGGTTTTTATATACAAATTTGTAGCATTCTAGTTTTTTTTTTTTTAATATTATTATTATTATTATTGTAATACGACACAGATACATCAATATCAGATTTCAAGCAGTAATAACTAATACATTTATAAATAAAGGACAATCTTTACTGTACAAGAGCAAGAACCCAAGAGCATTTTAAGAAAGTTAATATTTTAACTTCTTGAATTATAATATTTACTATGATTAAAGAGTAAAACATCTTGCTGTTAATATTCAACATTTTTAAGTCCACTTATTTATATTCAACTTCCGAAAAAAATTTCAATTTTGTAAATTTAAAAATTTCAACAACGACCATTTTCAAACAATCTAAAAATGCCAACTTTAATGTTAAGCACTGATGAAGTAACACAGAAATGTCGAACACATATCTTTCAAAGAATGTTATATGACGTATAAAATATTATGTCGCTAAGATATTATGTTTAAAATAATCCCTTTTAATTATACTTTTGTACTTAATTTTTTTGTATGTAAAATGTTGATATATATTATTTTGTTGTTTTCAACACTTGAATATTGATACCCTTAATAATTAACTATTGTTACCAAATGTATGTGTGTGTCATTTAAATTTTATTATTTATAATGAAAGTATATAGTTTCTAATTTTAGAGGAAAAGAATGAATTTTGATATCTGAATTTACTTATGAATGATTTGGTTTTCAAAATGTTAGAATTAACATTTCTGAGGGTATAGTTAGCCAATAAAGTATAAATGCCTAGGAATTCTTTCTCATAGATACTCAGATAGAAAAGATCAAGATAGTTAACTCTTACTCGTGTTAAAACTTTACTATTAAATCTCAGTTTTCTTTCTAAAATAACAAACATTAAAGTCTTCCAATTTGAACTCATCATCCATGGAAAATTACTGTGACTTCTATCTAGATATATTATGAGCTTTAAGTTATATACTGAATTGCAATTGAATTGAGTTCTAATTTAAAAGCCCTTTCTAACTTAATACAGAGTTGTGTGGGCAAAAAAATATGGCATCAAAATATTTTCAAGTATAAAATATTTGTAAAGGAAGTCCTACATCACTTACATTTTAATATCTAGAATTATCAGAATGGAAAATAATACTATATTTTAAAAAGCTATATTGTTTATTCTAACAACATTCTCGCGAAAATCTCTGGCTTCAATTTCGGATTTCAGTTTAGCAATATTATAACTTTATGCATAAGAAATTGAACTTATATTTCTATACTATTCAAGAATTATTTTCGAAAGTTTTTGGCTTTAATTTGTAAGTTTATCTTAGCAAAGTTATAACATTATCTACAAAAAAATTATCTGGTATTGGTGAATGGTGCTGCTATCTATTGGTTAAAAAGAGAAACAATAACTGTATCAGTGATTCTGAAATTGTGGATGAAAGAGAGATATCTAATGAGAACAGAAGATATCGTTTATTAATTACTGAAAAGCATCAATTAAGAATCGGATTTGACCTTGTATGTGTGATGTCTTCTATGTATTTCTTTATTTTACTTAATTCCTCTTATTAATTTTTTTACATATGTTATATAACTATCACATACACATAGCAAAGATCAGCAGTCATTTCAAATCAAATTTCGTTTAAAAAATATTAAATATTTTTTTCTACTTATTATCAAAATAGCGTCGTACAGCATAAAAATCAAGAAAAACTGAAATTTACAAAATGTTTCTGAAAAAGATGTGTTTATTTTATTCATGCTAATATAGCATAGAATATTTTTACAACAGCTTTTGAGATTTTTATAACTTTAAAATTAATGCGGAATGCTTTTTTTTTTTTTTTTTCAAAAAATATTTTATTTTCGGTATAAATATTAATATCTCTTAATTATTTAGAACGGTTTCTTATAACTGAAATTTCTTCTCGCATGTATATCCTTTTAGCAGACTTACTAATTTAATCAACTGAATTCAAAGAAAACTTATTTATAACTTTCTAAACTAGCATTTTTAATTTATTGAAATTCTTTGTAATTAGAAAGTATTAGTTTTTTGTTTGAGTTTTATTATTTGAAATTTAAGGAACTCACACACACACAAATAACCGAGTTGGTGAAGCAATCGCCCTTTGTCGGTAGAAAGTGTCAATATACACATGCCATATCTAAATAGTGTTGTTGAGAATGTCTGCATAATAATTATACTTCACCTGGATACAATTTTGCTCATCTCACTTGATAAAAGTTCTTTTCACAAATTTCTTTATTGAAAAGAAAATTATCTCATAAGTAAATGAAAAGTTCAATAAGCAAGAATTTGTTTTAAAAAATATATAAAAAAAAGCGTGCTTTGCAAGCTGATTAAAAGTAAGATTAATAAAGATAAAAAAGGCACTATTTACAGAATTAATATCTCATAGTTTTCAAATGCAAGCGTTATTTTATCATTTCCCAGATTTTTTTATCGTGCGAAATGGAAATTTGATAATAAGATAAAAGGTCGAGTTTAACTGAATTTGTTTTTTAACCCCAAAATAGCCTTTTAATCGCTCGATTTCCAGTTTTCTTGTTATATTATTTTAAAATTCGTTTATTCAGTAATGCATAACATACTTTATTTTTAAAGTAAACGGTATTGGATATACTGAGATCTTTTATCCACATATAATACAAAAAACAGAAAAATTCATGTATCGAAAAATTTGATTGAAAAATATATTTTTGTTGCCTCTGTTTTAGGCCAAATATGCTTTTAAAATTCATAGTCAATGAATTAGACTGTTTTACTCTTTAAAGTAACCTTTTGCGAAATCCTCGAGGAAAAAGCCAAGACTTAAATCAGAGCATCTTTTCTAAACTTTTTTCATGAAAGAAATGCCAGCATTCTTAGTGAGCATAGAATATATAATGACAGATTTTTCACATAGAAGCAAAACCGAAAATTAAAGTAAGTTTTATAATTACTTTAATTGAATTAATTATAAATTTTTTCTTTAATATTCATTAAATTTGAAATTAAAAACAGCATTTTTAGAATATCGTATTTTACGACTTTTACGTAATATTCTGTATTAATTAAAATTGGTAAATAAGAATTTTATGTACCTCGAGTTAGTATTTTAAGATGCTAGTAAAATTAGTCATAATATATCAGTAAAATGTGTCATAATAATAAAATTACAGTGATTATTTATGGTAGAATTAAAACACACATTTTTGCAAAAATTTATATCTTTTAGAGGTCTCTTACATTTTTTTATGTTAAGATAGTTATATCTTTCACATTTGAAAGCTTTAACTGAAAGAAAGGTTCGAAATTTACTTGTTTTTCAAAATTTCTGTAAATACACTTTTTTTTTATCAAAATTTATTTTAAGGAAACATGAGAATTCTGTCAGTTATCTAGGAACATATATCCAATATGCATATAGTGGGAACTCGAAAGTAATGCCTGATAATTAATCATTCTTTTAAGGATTAAGTATCAAATAATCAATAAAAATGTATAATGAATTTAGTGACATTTATAATTGGAAATCATTTTAAAAATAAGAGGTTATTATATAAGTTGAATATATTACGAGCTATTTTTTATTGATACGAACTTAACAACTCACAATAAATTAAAAATCACATAAACACTTGTAAATTAAAAAGCACATTACAATAATTCATATATATATGTATGTAGATTTATTTCTCATCGCGATATGTGTTCTTTACTTCAATTTTTCCACTACCAAGTTTATTTTCCCCAACTTAATACAAAATAAACGAGAAAGCTATTGCCATTTTCGCGTTGCCATTGAATGAAGTGAGATTAAGTATGCAAACTAGTGTATGACGTAGTTGAGACTCCGGCCAATCGAAAGTAGAAATACCAGTGGTTATAAAAGCGTGTCCACCGCACGCATTCATCAACCGTAACTCGTACTGTAGTGACCTCCTAGAGAAATGGACCTGTTGAAGGAGCTCGTTCAGTGTTGGTTGCTTTACGACGTCAAAGTGGGCCTTCAGCTTCTGCATCAAGTCGACGAATATATCAAGCGTTTGAGGATAGTGCGGTGAATGAACGTACGTCAGGGCATTCAATTCATGAGATTTGTCTCCTTGTGATGAAGTTCGCAGTGAACGATTACAGGCCTTGGAGGACGAAGCCTTGCAGGTGGCCTTTAACGAGGACAGTAGTCAAACATATAATTGCCATATAATTTACGTTTCCGATGAAATGGTTAGACTTCATCTGCACAGTTTATGTAACACGTGCAGGCTGAGCAAGAAGGTTCCTCACACTCTGTTACAAGTCCTTAAGCAACAACGAGTGGCAGCTTGTATATCGTTGCTTTTCGCCTAAACAGCCCATCCATATTCAATCGAATGAACAGTGACACACTGTTCAACATTGGATTGAATATGGATGCATGTGTGCCAAACATTTGTTGTCACCCCCACCCCCAGGATATTGTAATGCAGAGCGCAAGACCACGTGTATTATGCTTTGTGTAAGGTGGACTAGTCATCAAATGGTTCACTATGAGAACGCTGGGCATTACGGTAGAGATGACAGTAGGAAAATATTAATTTCTAAAAAAAAGCTAAATGAATCTTTGAAGAAAAATAAAAAAAGATTTCATATTTAGGAACTGATAATTTTGATCAGCTTGAAGAGTATCTTGAATATAGTAACTCATATAACTGGACATCTAATATATATTATTGGGAACGATAGAAATATGATCAGAAGAGGACAAGTTTTTTAAGAACTTCCTTTAACTTACACTAAGCAACAAAATGAAAGAAAATTCTTAATTTGGTAATATATGGTAATAACAGAGTTACTAAAGTTCCCCGTCGTTGATACAATGGCAAATATTATAGGCATTACTGTGTTTTAAATGTTTATTCTGCTGCACTTTTTAGTAAGTTTAAAAGTTTTAACAAATTGAGCAAATTGTAATCTTATACACCACTTTAGCACGGGTATCTTACAAATTTAATTTTTCAAAACAAGATAAGCTATTTTATAAATAATTTTATAGTGAGATTTTATTTGAATAAAAATGTGTATAAAAAAAAAGATGATTCCCAAATAAATTTGAATCTTCTGTTTTTAAAAATGCATGAAAGTAAAAAAAAATTATTTCCATATTGGTGAGAAGAATGAAGAATGATTGCTTCCGTCTTAGAGAAATTGCTTCCATTTAATAAGAAAGTGGAGAAAAATGTGTCATTAATATTTTCAACTATCTGTTATTTTACTTTTATTTTAAAAGCTTACTAGTTTCTAGAAATTTATTTATTTTGAATGATTTTATTTCTACGAAATTTTTTCTCAAATTAAAATCAATACAAGAATATTTTTCAAAAAATGTTTTTTTAGAGCATTTTTGAATCACCCTGTTAAAGTATAATTTACATTATATATACTACTTTTCAAATGCAAATTGCTTTAGCTAAATTTTATATGATACCATTCATATAAATTATTAGAGGCCGTTGTTATTATTCACCAACATGTTTCCTTGCATCTAGTCCTGAGTTGGGCTTTACCAGTTAGATAGAAGCAGCCGGGTGGAGTCTTCGTGATTTTGAAGCAGGAACCAAGCAGAAGATCCCCAATACTTAGCCTGCACCCCAGAGGTATTATTTTACTTGGAGGACATTGCGACCATGCCCAGTTTTAATATGCTCTATATCTGCCTTTAGCGAATATGACGGATATTCGGTTAAGCAGGGATTCGAAATTTCTACCTTCGGATAATGAGAACGACGTCCAAGTCAACCAGGCTACCGCGGCCCTATTATAGGTCTTGGTAGCCTAATGGTTAGGACATTTGCCTTCTATCCGGAAGGGCTGAATTTGATTCCCAATGCCACCAAAGACCCACCAAGAACATGCGATATACCTGCTTATTAAATCTATAGTGGTCGTTGAGCAGTTACCATGGGTGTAATAGTCTGGGGAAAATAATGTCCCCCTCCCATCCAAATCATAGTTAAAATTATGTAAAGGAGTGGATCCACTGGTGGTGCCATCTATCGGAGGAGTCTTAGAGCAAAGACGTACTTTCACATTCATGGTACTCTGGTTAAACGAAAGATGCACCCTTCTGAACAAATATCACATAGCCGTCTACTAGCGAGCATAAGTAACAGCAATATAAGGTACAGATGAATCCATTGAAATACCCCATTAGAGCAATTAACTGCTTTTACTTTTTATGTTCGAAAACAAGTGAAAATATATTATAATTTCGATGCAAATTAAAGAACAAACATTAGTGAATGTGAAATTTAAATTTAATATTTTTTTGAATATTTTGATGCATGGAAAATTGACCAAGAGAATTTGTGTTTTTATTTAAACTTTATATGATCATTTATTTATTTATTTTTTTCGTAAAATGAACATGAATCAATTTTAAGAAAAAAATAATAATATTTTAACATTAAGTTATTTTACCTAAAGGAAAAAGCTCCCAAAGAGAATTTTCTAAGATAGCTATAAAAATAGTAATTGTAATAAAAAATATAATTTTCTATGCTAGCTATAACGAAAACAAATGAAATCAAAATGTAATGAATTTTTGACAAAAGCATTTAATTCATTTGTAAAAATATTATATATTTTCACCTTTTGCCTTAAGTTTGTAATTTGCTTTTCTTATAAAATTCCTACGCTTTGTTATTGTTTCATAATAATCCCAAAATATTTTCAATTGAATGTTTTGTCAATTGAATATATAATTTCAGTTGAATATTCTGCTACTGAACCAATTAAAAAGTGAAATTTATCTTCTTAATAATTTTGAAAATTCTAATAATATATTTAAAGGCCACTTTTGTAATTTAACTTCATTAAATAATGATAATACTTATTTGGAAATTTCTGAACTAATGTATTCATTACATATTTAAAGCATTTAAACATATAAGAAAACATGACTGTCCACTTGTAAATTTAGGATTGTTTACTGTTTACATAAATAAAAGTTATAAAAAGGACTGTCTATATATATATGTGTGTGTGTGTGTTTCATATTTTCTAATATAAGTTATTATCTAAATACATATACAGTTAATTATCTGGTAAACAATGTATTTAATTATTGTCAGAATACAAACAAATTCAAAACCTCGTATTTGAGATTTACTGTGAAATAAAATTCAGCTCCTTTCACTCAGAAAGAAATGACGCAGATTTCCTATAATAAGAAATCGTCTTCTATAAATTTTCTGTTTAAATGATAGGAAATGAAACCTTACAATTTATGTGAATTAGAATGTGTCAATATAATAATCTATTTTTATCCGAATGACTTTCAAAGAACAAGTTTTGCGAAATATTTCCTTTTAGTTTGTTTCAATATTTTCTTTATTTTCTTTGAATATTAAATTGAGTACTCTTGCACAAACATATTCATTTTTACATTTAAAACTTATAATTAATATAATATTTCAAATTAATATAATAATTTCATTCAAATTTGTTTGTTTAAAATAAGCCCAAAAGATGTATAATGCAAAAATTAAAAAAGTAGTGAATTTGAAATCATCAGGTCATTTTACATTATCCAATACATTTCTTAATAATAATACCGCTGCACAAATCATTGTTGAAAATTAAGAAAACATTTTTGAACTTTTAATTACTAAGAAAATCCTTTCATAAGATATCAGAATAAGACAATAGAGAATAAGACAAACAGATATTGTGTAGTGGACAGCTTAAGAGCCGAGGGTTGCTTTAATGGATTTTGTTTCCACAATATTTATTTATCGCAAGAGAGAAAACCTGGAAAACAACAAAGCGTATCCTGACTATTCAACAAAGAGAATCCAGAAGATTCAAAAATATTTTGGGATGAGCCTGGGATTTCTCACTCTGAAGGAAAACAACCTTCCACAATGCCACAATGAGCCCTTAAAATCAGACCAAATTTGTAGTCGAATTATGTAACATCATTTTAAAATACAGATTTTGTCACAATACATCATTAATTAAAAAATATAGAATCACCCTTAAAACTGACAAAATAATTTTTGAAAAATAAAAGTAACTTTTAAGTGCATAAGAAACAGTCATTGTTTTCTGTAATCGTGATCCTGCTCTACACTGTGCATTTACGATTCTGCGCTTAGTTAAACAAATTTGAAAAAGAAGAAAAAATTTGTTTCTAAACATTAACATCAACAAAGATAAAATGATTAAGGAGACAAACAATAATATTTTCTGAGACCGCATATCTTTGGAATCAAGACATTTATGCTGTATAGTTATTAGCGCGTCTGCATTTCCATTCAGTACCTCAGTTTTGAGTTCTGGAGAAATCCATGACCTTTGATTAAAATTTTATCTCTTCTGATTACGTCATTATACTTTCTCAATATCATTTGTAACGACTACACTTTAAGCAGTCTTTAAAATCTATTGCCTACATTTCCTGTGAGACTAATTTATAAATAGTCGCAGTGAATTTACGCTTTCAGTTGAATAAAATTTTCAGAAAAATTAACATTACGTTATAGTGAATCAAAATATTTATACGTCACCTTGAATTATTAAAATAATGCTTAACCTCTCCTATCTGTGATATTTTTATAAATCCTTCAATAACTATATATATATATATATATATTCAACTGCCAGCCTAACTTGTTATACTCTTCCGATGTTACTGATTTCTAAACATAGTTGTTTATTATTTAGTTCATGTTATGTATATAGCTCACTATTATATTAAAATATGATTAGGTTTAACTTTTAGAATCGGTACATTTTACTCATAATTTTCGTTCTCTCAGCAGAAAATACCTGCTTTCATGAGCAGAAGATTTATCAATTCTCTTGCTGTCATGAGCAATCTTTGCACAGCAAAGACTTCCATACTGAAAGCTTACACTAGATTATTGCTAAATCTTACAATTATCAACATAGGACTTGGAAATTTGTGCAGTTAGAAAATTCCATCTAATTACTCAAACTCAATAAAAAAAAGCTTAATTAATGTGATTATTTTATTCAGTGCAAAACATACTTCCAAACCTTTTCCAGGTATTTATTTCCTAATAAAAGTACTTTTTGAAGTAAATCTATCTTATCAAATTCATCATATGCTGTATTGAAATAAAAAATTTCCACAATAATGAAGTTCCAAAAAATGACTTTAACTCAATAAAAATTTTACTTTATTAAAATTATTGAATCAATTTAGTATAAAACATACACTTTAGACTGTTACCGGTATATATTTTATTATTTGATATTTTTAATGAGAAATGACCTGATATACCAAGAACATCTTATTATATGGAATGTTTAAAGTACTGTTAACGTATTCTTTACACTTCAACCCTTTTGTCAGGAAATTATTACAATATATGCGTAAAAGTTGGTGTTAAGGATTTACGGATGTAAACAAATCTAAGCAAAGAAAACATCTCCATGGACAGAAATTCTGGAGATGGTAAAAAAATACACTTGAAATAATAGAGTTGGGCATAACTTGATATATAAATATCGCATGAATAATTAAACGAGCGGGTGCTTTTAATATAATTTTATATTTTAAATATAATATTATAGTATTCCATTGAGAAAATTTTATTTCCTTTATGCACCACCTCAGGACTTCGAAATTTGAGCAATTCTGAAATTCCAAAATTTCATATTATAACAAACTCATACTAACTAACTAATAAAAATCCTCTAATTAACTAACTTAATGAAAATCAACTTTTTATTTAAATAATAAATGGGTTCATAGAGTATAAAATGTACATGTAAGAATATTCCAAGTATTCATTTTATTATGAAAAATACATTTTTTGGGAAATGCTTTACTGTACCAAGTTTGCCTTATACGATTCTATGATTAATATATTGCTATGTATCGTTCATACTTCAACCCTTCTATCACAAAAACTTTTTTTAAATAAAAGCATAAAATTTGGTATGCGTACTGATGTCAATAAAGATATTATTTCACCATAAAACATTCCGCATATATAAAAGCTCTTGAAATCTGAGAACTGGAAAAAAATTTATTCATTTAAACGTATACGCTCATGAAATAATAGAGATGAGCATTGATATGAATAGAGTATATATATTTAAATAAGTAGATGATTTTTTTAGCATATTTTAGATTCAAAGCATAGTTAGTAATTCTTTGAAAATAATGAAAAAAATCTCTTTAGACAAACGCCTAAATCTGAATCATACTCAATCAAATTCTATCTATATTAAAATTAATGGGTCTGTTTAGTACAAAATGCATGCCTATCTCTATTCCAGATATTTATTATTTCGAATATTTTTTCGACAATTTTAGGAAAACAGTAACGTTTCACCAAGTTCAATTTATGCGACTTTGGTCTTAGAAATTTGCGAGCTTATAAAATTGAAGCAACTGACTCTAACTCAATAAAATTTCTATTGATATTAAATTTGTTATTATGAACTACCCGATGTTAAATTTGATAGGATTTTAATGAGTTAGAGTCAGCGTTTTCACATTTTTGCTAAGCATTATAATGCATGTAAAAACACAGCTATTTTGTAAATAATGGGCAGAATTGTTTTAAAATGTGCCTATGCAATAGATATCGTAGCAGACATTTAAATATTTGAATTTTGTAAAATCTAATCGAATAAAATTTAGTAAAATTTAGTTTTATGTTAACAAACCCATCAACAAAAACAAATAAATGAGTTTTTTTTTTATATATATTAAAACTGAAAATATTTGGTCTACCTGGCCTTGGTTGAAAATCTTTGTAAGCATTTGAAATGGATTTAAGACACGGTCAAGAGATTCGATACCATAATACACCCCCATGTCAATGCAAAATAATTTGAATCCAGGACTCACTTATATAAGTAATAGTAAGCCACAATATCACTACATTCAAAAAACTTTAAAACAGTTCTCAAAGCAAAATAATCATCATGGTAAGAATTGCCGTAAATAATTGTAAATATTTACTATGATTATAATTATTTATATTAAAGCTCTGTAAATGTTTAAATATATATAGAGAGAGAAACAAAAACTCTTTGATTAATTATTTTGGTAATTATATTGCTAATTATATAGATTTATCCAAGAGCTTCTTTATTATCATATTAAATACTTTAAATTTATCTGAAGTAAATTCGGTTATTTTTGAACAAACAAATTTAATTTTTCGTTTAATAATTTAATATATTTGCAAAAGATATTTTGTTGCATATTGTAAGATGACCTATAAAAATAGTAAGTAAACCACAAATTGGAAATTTTTTATGTTTCCACTATTACTGTCAGTTAAGTTAAATTATGTTTGCTCTATTAAATGCTGGAATCTATTTTTGCTAACTTATTGGACATAGCTATTTTTCTATAGCTTAAATTCTAACCTTGTACGTAACTATTTTCTATTATATATATATATATATATATATATAATTGAATATTACACTATAATTTAAAGTAAACATAGAAATCTTTTTGAAATACAATTATTTTGATGTAGAATTTTTTTAATTTCTTATAATGTAATTTAAATGTAATCAAATTTACAAAAATTTAAGTATAGAATTACATTAGATTTGAATAATCTACAAATGGCATTAAAACATGAGAATAAGTATTTTATGACAATTCTGTAAAATGATGTCTTACAATAGGGAGAAACATAAAAAACACTTTCTGCAATTAGAATAAAAAAAAATAGGTGTCATGAAATATTCAGATATATATGTGAGTGTTTGGTTTGTTTGTTTGTTAGATTGTCTTCCATAAATAAAAAAATTTTTAAGCACCAAGAGATTTGATTATAATTGAAAAAAATGACTGTTTTATCCCTGATTTAAGTTTAACATAATTCTTTACTGCATATAACAAATGAAAGAAAAATATTTCAGGTTTGGGAAAGTAACTGCAAAATCTCTTTCAATGCTTATGCAGTAATATGGAAAACATGCAAAAATTAATATAATTAAACGGATATAATTATGAATTAAGATTTAATTATCGTTGTTTTAACACAATTTTTTGACTATTGAAATAAAAGTAATGAGTAGTATTGTCTGATTTTTCCCACACGACAAGTGTGTTTCCTCATTTCATTCAAAAAATAAAATATATTACAACATAAAAATAAAATATAATACAACATACTAAATCTTGCAATATATTTCCCTAATTGCAATACAAGCATATTTTATTACAATATACTTAGGAAGATATTATATAAATAAATGATCGCGTAAACTCCATCTAGTCACGCGAAATACAGTTATTGTGTGGGTGTATTTGACAGTCAATATAGGAAACAGCTTTTCTCTCTCGCAACAGGAACTGTTCTTGAAAACTACTAACGAGAAAACATGCAGGTTACAATCCCCATTTTATGCAACTTTGTATGCAAATAAATAGAAGAGTTTCTTAAAAGCGCCGATATTACTCGACAAGATAATTTTTCATGCGCATATTTCTAAGTATTTTGATGTAGAAAGCTTTTTCCACGTATTTAAATACTGCAGTGAGATATTTATTTTCATATATTTGTATACATATATTTATAAATAAACCAGCCATTCTATATATGTATTTATGAGTATATAACTACCAACTTATATATATATGTATATATATATATATATATATATATATATATATATATATATATATATATATATATATATATATATATATATAAGTTGGTATTTAAAGAAGTTGGTAGTTATATTTAAGTAGGTAGTTAAAAACTAGTCAAATACTAGTGTATATATATATACATTAGCATTTGACTAGTTTTTGTAAAATATGCAATACCATGAAATATTCATAAAATTAAATTAAGAGAATTGTATAAAATTCAATGCACAAATAACTCTTAATATTACAAATAAATAAATTTCCAGAATAAAAAAACGAGATTAAATGTCACTATCAATATTTCGCATAATAACTACGTACATTACTAATTCCTGCTATAGGATGTGGCACGTTGTCAGATAGATTTGGAATATCCGCCTAGGGAAAATTATACCATATTGTTTACACGTACACCCATGATTCATTTACAGAAGTTGTAGAGTAGTTCAAGAATGATAAGCTAACCAGCTAACTTTCATATATGTTCTATAGCAGATATATCAAGTGAATAAGCAGGCCAAAATAAATTGTATTATTTATGTTGAAGAGACGACTTGAAGATTTCTTGCTACATATGACAGCAATTTCTTGTTGATCACTAGCTCCAGAAATACCTAGAATGAAAAGAACCACGGGCTTTTGCACATCTCTAATGTACCTGTTATTGTTTCGATTGTCTTCAGTTCGTAGCAGTTGAAATCGAGATGATATTGGAAAGTAACCAAAATTATAGTTCTGCTTATTACTTCAGTATGATAGTTCATAATGAACTAGAGTAACTAATGGCGGTATTCATATATATTCACCAGCTTAACATATTATATGAATATTGCCATCATGTTAGCATAAATTAAAGCAGGATTCATCTGAGAAAACTATTAGTTGCCTGTGTCCTCATTAATCTTTATGTCCATGAGCTTCTGGCAGCTACAGATGTCAATGGTTTCACCTCAGGGACATAATGTTAAAGAAATTTCTATATGCAATACTCGGTAGAGTAGATGATAATGAATTTATGAAGCAAACAGTAATGCATTTGTAGCAGTGAATTAATGAGAAATCAACTATTTAAAGAAAACTATTAAGTCTTTTAACATCATGCAAATCAGATATCTTACATCACATGTTCACATTACTCTAAATGTAAGTTATTATTACTCTACATGCAAGCTACTGTGCAATAGAAAAAACTTACCTTATGAATCATGATTCTTGCTCATTTTAAACATTGTAATTATTTCAAATGTCAATCTGTTTCAGCAGAGAGGAATAATTATGTTACACGAGACGTTTACCTTCAACAGTAGCCAAAGACTAACTTCAAGGTCCTTCTACAAATCTCCATTTATTTGTTTTCAGACGTTGCAGAACACTATTTATTTTATTTTATTTAGTTTCGATGAAGTTTCTCAATCCACACATGCGCTTTTACTCTGAAATCATTTACATAATGCGCTACAAATCCGACGGAGATCCTCATTGTGGTGAGGGGGTAGTACTGGACATAATGGGTGAAATACCTCGGGAGAATATTCCTTTGGTAAAATCATGCCAGGGTGAAGGCCATTTGTTTTTATTCAGGCTAACATCTGCAGGTAAGAAAACAAATTCAAACTTTTTCCTTTCGGTCTCCAGACCCTTGATCTACAGAAGCAGTTTTACCTTTACTTTCGTCATGAGCTTTTTTTTATTTAGTCATACTACATTAACCGTTGCTCAAGATAATAAAATAATCAGAGATATTCTGGGTTCTAGGT
Source organism: Latrodectus elegans (assembly GCA_030067965.1). Taxonomy (NCBI): domain Eukaryota; kingdom Metazoa; phylum Arthropoda; class Arachnida; order Araneae; family Theridiidae; genus Latrodectus; species Latrodectus elegans. The sequence goes on along the minus strand of CM057809.1, from coordinate 56,502,425 downwards.
AGAGAGCCCCCTTCGCAAAGAATTCCACAGGCTCCAACTATATATATATATATATATATATATATATATATATATATATATATATATATATATATATATATTCCTGATGATGACAAGTTTTTATTTCACTCTTTTTTCAATATTTTTCTTCAACTTTCTATGTTTTAGTTGCAATTTTTTGCTTATTCCTTTTTTAGTTCTCTCAATGTTCTAATTTGTATTCTAAATTATTCATTTTGTTCTCATTAAAAACTTCTTCTATTTAAAAAAACATTTTTGTTTATACTATTTTACTTGCTTTATATTTTTATTTATCTTGTTAAAATTTATACAGATAAGTATATATATATATATATATATATATATATATATATATATATATATATATATATATATATATATATATATATATATATATATATATATATATATATATATTATATATATATATATATATATATATATATATACATACATAAAATTAGAGGTGAATGTTAGTGGCCATTAAAACTGATGCAATATATTAAGACGTTAACAACAAAATTATATTAATTAAAAGCCCAAATTTCCAGAAGAACTGCATTTTTGTTTACTTATAAAAATAACATCTTTATTGAACGACGAGAAATGGATGCTATATTTCTACGTTCTGCATACACGTTTGTTTTGTTGTTTGCTTGGAATTTTCTATTTTTTCCCTTGTGAAACGTGAATACGATCAACTAACAGTGAAAAGTTTTCCCAGTATGCAGTTTAAGCGATGAACATTGATTTAAATTACAAATGTCTAAAGAAGTTTGGCTGTCAATTATGCGGTGTTAAAAACTTTCAGAAAATTTGAAATATGAGTTTTTAGAAATAAACACCCAAAGTAGCAATTTCTTGCAGCCATAATACCTCTTATTAGTTTGAACAATGAATCGAATAGATATTAGATGTCATGTTCATGAATAGGAATACAAGCAACTTCATCATCTTGGCTTAGTTGATCAACGATAGTGATTGGCTTTTGTTGGCATGTCAGTCGCTCAAAAATCTTTCATCTGATATTTAAGATTAATGAGAGGCAGAAGAAAATTCAGTTTATGCCAAAAGTCAAATATGGGCTTTCCGAGGCTTAGTGTTAGGATACTGTTCTTCAAAACAAAAAGCTTCATGTTCCGTCTCAGTCTCTGTTAAACAACGTTTTTGCCTTCTTCATGTAAGTCTTTTGGAATGGGTATTTGGAAGACTTTTTCGGGAGTCCTCTCTTTGCGATATCTATGAAATACAGCCTGCTATCTATAAAAAGGCCATTAAAAGTCATTTACATGGGGGACGTTAACATACTTTACAAAGTATTAAACAGTTATTATTGTTCTATTATTATCTGATAATTATTAAGTCATGGTGCAATGACAAGTGTTGCATGAGCAAAAAAAAATAGCATGGTGATGCAGAATATGCTTAACTGTTGTTATAATGCAAGACATTTCAGGCCAAATGCTTATTCCATATCCTAAAATGTCTTCGTAAGTCCACAATTTCATCGACTCATGAACAGAATCTACTTTCGAATAGATTTAACTCTTCCCTTTCATCAATGCCGAATTTACAACATTACCGTCTTTACTTTCATCATGATAGGAAACGGTATTTAGCACTTCAACAAATTTTACTTTACTTACATAAAATCTGTGTAAGATACTAATGAAAAAATGGAATCCCTTAGATGGAGTAAAAGTTATCTGGCAACTTTTGGCTCTATAATGTAAAAAAATTCTTATCCGAAAAAACTTTCAAATGCTATTCGTGCATGAGAAACTTCTTGTAAAGTCCCTACTCTCCTGCCCATTGTAACTTTCACTACCATCATTTGCTTTACCTAAATAAATTGAAAGTGCAAACACTTGCATGCGACAAAATGTATTGTTTCATTATGTAACTTCTACATGCTTAACACTCCACCTTCTTAGTAATGCAATTTTAATGATCAATAAATGCGTATAAATAAGTAGACAGATATAGAGAAATAGATATATAAGTGCAATATGAATGAGAACTGACCTCTCATATTTTGTGTTACTGCTTAACTTTTGCTAAGCTATAAAAGGAAATTATTGAAAAATAAAAAAAGTTTTTAATTTTTAAATAAAACAATGCAATAATGGTGTAAATTTTCTTGTATGCACTTTTCAGTTTTCAGAATTGCACTTCAATAAATAATATGTGCAAAACCTCGAAATTTTGAGTCGTTATCAAAGATATCTGAGCTTCGGAAGCCATCTCTATAAAATTCTTCAATATAATATTAAGTAAACATATATATATATATATATATATATATATATATATATATATATATATATATATAATATATATATATATATAAAGAATAGGTCATTATATGTTCGTATACGTAAATGTTTTAATCTATTCACACACATACACACATGGTATTGAATTAACTTCAGTATGAAGAGTTCTTGTTCATAAATAATTTAGCTATCCTTAGTGAGAAAGTGTGGAAAAGTTTAATTTGTATACAAATACACAAAACTAATAAATTAAAGAATAATAAAATAAACAAATTCCATTTAATTTTAAACAATAAACTGGACTAATGTTTTTGCAATTTTTACTTGTTTCAAAAAATTTCTAATATTAAGAAGCTCAAAATAACCAATTGCAAACAAAACATTGCTTCTGCCATCTGAAAGTATAAGAAATAAACAACAATAAATAATACATGATAGAATTAAGAAGTTTTTATAAATCACATATTTGCATTTTCGGATAAAATATTAGATAAATATGTCTCCGTGAAAAAGTAGAATCAACAGATAAATTTGTTTAACATTATTTCAGCAATTTTTTAATGTAACATTAAATATAATTTTTATGGAAAAAATTGCACATTGATCATTTTGTATTATCAATCTCATCTGCGTCATCTATTTTTTAAAAATAATTTGTATGATATTTCAAAAATAAATTATTGTATAATTGCGTATATAGGCCGAATTCTCGAAAAGATTTCTAAACTTTTGAATAAATATATAAGTTTACACCTTTTGAGAAAATGTAAATTCTTTATACACTATCCGCCATTGAAAGTGACACAGCATGTTCATTTTTGGACCTTGCGCCATAAAACCCAAACAAACAGCTTGACATTAAAATTGTAACACCAAAAAGGATTTGCCAGAAAGAGGCGAAATACAGCAAACAGAGAGTCAGCAAAGAAAAATAAGTAGTCTGTATTTCAAAATGATATGCTCAATATTGAGTGACATCAGGATCAGGTCTGTAGGTTATACGACCACAGTGAAAGACAATACACGAGCAACACGTCTAGGCACAGAGTCAATGAGAGTACGGATGTCATGCTGAGGAATGACTCTCCATTCCCTGTCAACCATTTTATACAGTGCGTCTTATTAGTAGAAAGTTCTGTAAATGGCATCCAATCATATCCCAAACATGTTCTGTTGGGGAGAGTTCTGGTGAGCATTGTGGCCAGGGAAGCTGCTGTACACTTTGCTGAGCATATTGGCTGATGCGAGCAATGTGAGGTTGAGTGTTATCCTGCTGATAAAGGGAATTGGGCACTCCGTGAAAGTAGAAGAATGTCACATCAAATCATTCACGTAACGTTGAGTTGTCATAGAGAGGTGAATACGAACAAGAAGTGACTTGGAATCGTACGCAATGGTGCCCCAAACTATAATGCTGCATTGTCGTGCGGTGGGGTGTTCCACAATTGATGCAGATTGTACCTGTCTCCACGTCACGCTCGTACATGGCGACTATCACTGAATAAACGGAAGCTTAATTCAACGGCGATGATAATCCTATACCATTCCTCTAATCCGGTACCATTTCAGACGTTGATGTTTATGCTGTGGGGTCAATGTCAATCTTCTTAACGGACGCTGTGACCGCTGGCCACTAACAACCATTCGACGAAAAATGGTTCTGCTTGATATGGGAGCATCCAGGGTGTCTTACACATGCTGCAGAATTTCGGTAAACGTGCTTTTCGGTGCCGCCAACGCCTTCCGTCGGACTCAATGATCCACGCGTGCTGATGTCACTCTGCGCTTTCACCCTGCAAACGTTCCACTCTTCATTGTTCCAACCGTCTTTGCCACAACCGGTTCGCTGTGGGTGCGTCCAAGTGTCTGTCAGCTGGAATCTACCGAAAGGACTAACCTTCCTTTCTCCTTCCAATTCCCATGCCCCGTGTAAACTCATCTGTCTCCTGGAACTGACTCTATCAATTCCCCTCAATTACAGGCGTTGTTTGCGACAAGAACAAACTTACAATGATTATTTTCCAAGCTGCAATAACGGCATGAATATTGCCCACTCTGTCAGTTCCTCGCCTTACATCTTATCTCACGTGCACTTTTTTATCCTAAGTCAGTCAGTGGCATTTATCTGCCATAAGAATTCTGGCGGCCCAATAAAATTCTGCCTTGGTAAAGTTGCCAGAGTCAAAAATAATAAGACAAGTGCAGTGCAAGTTGTCAAATTATCAAAGTCCATAGTTTCACACGACAAACAAAGGGGGCGGGAATCATCAGCAACTACATCGATACGGTATAGGTGTTTACACATAAAGTCTTGTCCAGTTAAAAGTCGAAAATTTGAAGTAAAAACTGCACGAGGCAAATCCATCGGGACAGGCGACTTCATAAAAGCGTTCCACTTTTTATCGGCTGAAAGTGCTGGATAAATTTGCTCTAGGTGTAAGTCAATTTTCCCCCTAGCCTCAGAACTAAACTGATTGGCAGTTAGTGGAAACAGGGTCTGAAGCAACTTACAACCTCACGTGCACTGAAGAGCTACGCATTTCACATCATTTGTATAACTTGGTAAAGTGCATCTACCTGAAATTTGCATAGTTTTCTGGCCACTCCTTCTTGGTATTGCGTTTTCAATGTCGGGCAGTTTATATATATATATATATTTTCTTAGGTATCTAATCACACCACTTAATGTCTAGCCCACAATAAATGCTTTACTCCCTTTCGAATTTTAATAATGTAGGGTCAAAGCTTGATAGAGATTTTTATCAAACAGCTGGACACATGGCTTTTTATATGTAAATTTTTGTCTTCTATAAAACTTGACACACTTATATCAAACTCGAATTAAGCTTGCTAGTACATCTGCTTTTGACAGAATACTAAAAAATTTAACAATACACTTGTATTAAATGCAAGAACATTTTAATGTAATATGCAGAATATGTATATTTTATTCATAACACATGAAAAGGAACCTTATTAAAACTTTTATTCAATAATGAAAATGCTCTTTTTCCCCTTAGAAAGCTTTGAAAAAGAACTGTTAAAAACTTGAAATATTCCATACTAAATTTTTAGAGTCCTTTCTTAAGATTAAATTAATTTTTAAATAAAATGTTTTTAAGACTTTATAAAATATTTTATTGATTTTATATTTAAAAATCATAAGCCATCGTGTTTTAAACAGTTTCTGTAATAAAATATTAATTTAAAAGAGAGAAAAAAAAACAAAAGCTTTACTTAAATCTATAATATTCGAAGTATTTATTTTTAAAATAACGTAGACATTGAATTTATATGCGCAAGCGCCTTTCTTCAGTTAATACACAATAATAATGTCTGAGCATTCGTCTCATTTTATTGCAGGTAGCGTCTGCGTAAAAGAACAGCATCATCTGAGAAAAATACAAACTTCTGAAGTCTCTAAACAAACTTGTTCCGCGTAAGTACACAATGCAATAATATAGTATTTAAAATTAAGGAATGTCATAATATTTTGTTAAATTCATTTTATTTTAACATCTAAGAATACATATTTTTATATAAGCAAATTTTGCAAAAAAAATGACGATAATGTATATCTTAACTTGTGAACCTTCACTTCAATAAGTGAGTATTAGTTTTAGACTAGTTTTGCTAAGTTATTATAGAGCATGTTTTTTTTTATATTGAGTATTTTGATAATTAATTATAATAAGATTTCTCCCTTGTATATATAGAAATATTTTATGTAACGGTCTTTTATTCTGTTAGGAAATATTGCTTAACTGCATTTTTAAATTTGAAAGATCTAAAGAAAAATAATAAATACATAAAAAAATATTTAACATCATATATTCTAGAAGAATTTCTTCTTTTGAAATTTGTTTAACATAAATCATGATATAATTTAGTATTTAAAAATATTCACCGTGGAAACGAATTAATAATTTACAACATAATAATAAATAAAATTTTAAATATTATATATATATATATATAATATATATATATATAATATATATATATATATATTATATATATATATATATATATATATATATATATATATATATATATATATATATAATATATATATATATAATATATATATATATATTATATATATATATATATATATATATATATATATATATATATATATATATATATATATATATATATATATATATATATATATATATATATATATATATATATTATGTATATATGTATATTATATATATATAATTAAATAGTTATGAATGAAAGGGTAAATGATGAAAAATTTATGATATTAATACACTGTATACTTTAATCTTCAAAATTATTATTATCTAATTTATATTATTTGTATTACATTATTTGTATTTCTCATTATTTAATTTATACGCATAAAAAAAAATTTCTATACCCTATTCTAAATTTTATATATAAATTAATACAATTTAACCTTACTTCAGATTTTCACTTAATGCTTTTTTTAAAAGTTTACTTTTGGGTAAATAAATTTTAAAAAAATATTTTTATGCTCAAAATAAACTTTTATTTTAATTAATATTATTGAAAATATAAAAGGAAGAGTGTAAGAGATATTAATATTCAAAACCATAACTTCTTAAAAAGTTTAATTTATTTCCCAAAAATAACATTCATTAGGTGTGTTCTATGAAAAACATAGAGATTGTTTTCGATTAAATAAAAATGTATTTAGTTCACTTATTACCACTTTCAAGAGATAATGGAATGTTATCATTGCAGAAAAGTAATGTAACTATCTCTGCGTGAACGTGTAAAAATCAAAGAATCAAATTGTATTTAAATATATTATTATATTCAACATATGATGAATATAGTAATACTTATTTTATTATTTGCTGAAAATAATATGATTTACTATATTGAAATTTCTTTTCAAATTATAACACACATATACTTTTTTTCCTTAATTATCTTTTCTGTTTTACCTTTATTCCTTAAAGAAAACAATTTTTTCTGTTTCATTTAATATATATAGATTTGTTATACTATTTCATAAAATTCTGAAAAACTCCTGTTTATGTACAACGAAATAAATATCAAGTCACTATATTTGACAAAAAATCTTTTTTACAAACGAAATTATTTTTTTAGAAATTAAATCTCTTATAAGGAATTACAAAAATGTCTCATAATTTGAAATAATTTTAATAAACATTCTGTAGCAAAATTATATATTTACCAAAAAACATTGAAAGAGTAATAAAATTAGCTAATCAATATTCCATAAGTAAATAATTGGTAAGAACATCAGACAAAATGCATGTTTTATTAACGTGTATCAATAATAACAAAGTATCCTTGAATATAAACTAAAGTCTTTTCGGGAGATAAAAGCAAATATGTGACTCGGCTTGGACTAGACGGTAACCGATTCTCTATGATTGTAGATCTTTTCAGAAAATTAGTTCTGCCTGAATGTAGTCGTAGAGATACCAGTGACAGAAGTACCAGCTGGCAAAATACCGTTGATAAATCTATGAGCAATGAGTCCTACATAATACGAATTAAAACACTCCAAAACGTCAGGAGATTACAGAACTCTAGACTGTTTCATGAATTTTAATCATCTGTGTGTGCCCTTCGTTAATAAATACTGGCTTTGACAGCAAACTTCTTCATTTTCACACTCAATTGTCCAACAGTTATCAGCACCTTTTTAAAAATGAAATTCATTAATCATGATAATATTTCTCCAATAACCACTGTACTGTTTCAATGTTAGCAAAGTTATACTAACCAATACCAATTATGGTTGGATGTAAAAAAAACAATCAGCGTAATGACCTTAGAAACTAGAGCCGAGCTGCAAGTAAGTATTTCCTCAAATTATATCTCTTTTAATATTACAGTATCCTTACGATTATACTTAGCTAATGGTAAAGAATTATTGGTAAAGTCAGTGTGTCAAAGCTGATGTATAATTTCTCTCTTTATTCCTAAAATTATCATGTATTAATCCTGGAGACGTCCAGATCTACAATGGTAACTAATTAAGTCAATCCTGAGCTATTGCTTCAAACAACTATCCATAGTTTTTGACAATATATCATAAACCTGTCTGCTCTATAAATTAGTCTCTCCAAAACTTATTCTCCGACATCCCTAAAAAGCTCAGTAATTGTTCATAATTATATCAAAAAGTCTGTGAATATCAATGTCACATATCATATCTGTCAATCCACTGATATATATTCTGGATTTCTAATTCAGTACCTTAGGTGCTTGTTGATACTTTTAAGCATTTACATTGTTCACCAAACTTTACTTAAATGGCAAATTTCACAATTAGGGACAAATTCTTTCAAGACAAATATAATTTTTTGCTGTAGTATATGCTTAACTTTCCAAGAAGATATTCAGATATTTTATCATCAAGGATTGCACAAAATATCTTGTATTTAAGAGTTATGTTAAGATAATCATTGCTTAAAATGTATGCAAATCCATATATAAACTTAAAATTTTGTTTCATTTTCTTTAGCTAATTAGTCATCTGAATGCAATACACTTTCAATAAATAAGTTAATTGATTATAAAAACATGCATTCTTACTTCGTGGCAATCAATTTTAATGTCTGAAAAGTTCATCTGAAGGATATATTTGTTTGAATGCTTCAAAGAAAAATCCTTCGTGTCAAGTAATTTAAATAGTTGAAAAACTCCTAAAAAATACATAACTAATTCAAGGCTATATCAAACTTATCTTTTCAAGTATTTAATTCAACAACATTAAAAGAAAGTAATATATCCCGACTTGTATAGAAACATTTCCTCTTTCCGCAAAAGTTACAATACTTTTTGGAGTAACTATTAAATATTTATTAATTTTACTCTTTTGAAATACATACATAATTAGGCATTCACTATTATATGAACCTTAATGAATAATATGTGATCTTACAAAATGACTGTAAAAGGCAAATTTTATAAATAGAATATAAATTTTATCGAAAGAGATTTGGTTGCTACCATGAAAATATTCAGCATATTTAAAAATTAAGATATAAGTAAATAGAGTTTGTTTAAATAAGTAATGTATTTTGTCGTATATTGTATTGTTTACTTAAGAGAGTGGTAAGATTTTATATATTTCATAAATATAAGTAATTTTATAAATGTTTCTATGTGCTTTAGTTTATGGAAATAATTCTAGAAGGATTATTCTTTCTAAATTCACGTAATTTTAATTAGAAAAATATTTGTTAAATATAAAAGTTTTGATGTGATCATTTCGTGCTTATGATTATTTTTTCTTGAAAAACAATTATTAAAATTTCATCGCGGTGTATTATTATACTTTTTATTATGATATTTATATAAATTTTCAAAAGGCACATTCAAATAGTTTTGGAAACAATCATTTAGGACATGTGCTTTATCGATAATATATTATTCAAAGATAACCTCTAAAACTCGATTCTAGACTCACCTAGCAAGGAATCACTTATGCATAATATTGAATTATTTTTCCTTGACATCTAGCAAGTCTACTTTGGGTTCTTTATAAAAATACATGAATGTTGACTTTTATTTCCTTCGTTAAAATTTTAAAATTGTTTCTGTGATATTTATTAAGAAGTTCATTAAGAATTTTCTCACTGGCCATTTGTTAAGCTTCAGTGTAATGATAATATGTTAATTATATATTTTAAACCAAATAAAATAGTAATCCTGAAATTTCTTTACTGTGGTGAGAAGGCTGAAACTATTTCTAAGTATACTAAATATTTCAATCCCATGTCAAAATTAGAAGTGTTACTTGAGATATTGATCTGACTGTCCGGATTTATTTTTAACTATGAAGTATAAAAAATTTACTTTATAAACCTAAGTTAATAAAATTAAAATAATAATAGCAAAGATTAATTGTGTATTATTTTTTAAAGCTGACAAAGTCATTATTTCTTTTAACATCAAACACAAATTTTTTGAATACATTATTTATCATATTTAAATAGAGGTGTGTTGCTGGTATCATATATAATTAAATGTTTTGTTTTTCAATCAATCCATCTTTTTTTAATAAATTTCAGTTTACTGATGTGTATGTTAACTTAATATAATTCTAACGTGTTGTACTTCCAATAGCATTTACGAAATCATCTTTAGATGCATTCTTAGAGAACTGCATTTTATAATTATTAAATGGGTGTTTCTGATTTTATTATGCTTTTCTAAATTAGAAATTTAAATAATCTAACAACTGTTATAACTAGTTTATTGACACAATTTTGCCAAAACATAAAGGTTTCAAATATTGTATATCGTACTGCGCCTGATATACAATATTTGAAACCTTTATGTGAAAACTGACCAGTACTTTCCAATAAATTATTCTTTTTTTAATGCTTGACAGTTTTCTTTTTTGTAGAAAAGTTTGGTGAAAATAGCTATTGTTTCTATTTTCTTCATGCTTAAACTCTTTTAAATTCATAAGAAATCAAATTTATATTATTATTTATTAGAAAAACTGTATGATTTGTGTTACAGTGATTGAATTTTTAACCTAACAATTTGTCAGAAAACCGGAAATCACATAAATAGTTAATATCGTATTCAATATTTATCATATGAATAATCATAAACCTGATATTCAAAAAACCTTGGAAAGAAAATCTGGGTATTTAATCATTTTTTATATAAATGTCATTTAAAATTAGAAAAATTCTTAAATTTTCTTAAATTTTTTAAAATTCTTAAGTTTTTTCAAATATTTTACACAAAAAATAGGGGTACAAGGATAACTATTTACATTAAATGATTTACATTATACGATTTTAATTTATAGTGTCCTTTTTCAATACAACTATGAAAACATGTTCAAAACTATAACATAACTAGGTTGAAAGAAACATTAAGGAAAGTTTATTTCAGATCTGAGACATTGTATTCAGCAGTATTTTATTTCATAAAAGTACTTTTGAGTGCTTTATTTACAATTCATAAAACATACACAGTAAAATGTAAATTATGTCATATAAAATTTATACAGCAGCATAACATGACGTGCACGCACAAATTTAAATGCATTAAAACTATTTAAAAACAGGATGTTATTAAAAGTAAAAGCCTTGTCAACAATGTTTTCGATGCAATAAAAACTACAATTCTATAAAAGCACAGTCTTCTAATGTTTATATTTATAACATATTATTTATGATTTTTCTGTGCTTTTAAAATAGAGAAATTTGTGCACAGTATATTAACTTGTTAAAAATATGAATTCGAATGAAAAAAAATATGAATCTAATATGAATATAAAATAACAATGATTAGTTTTAAGTTTCCAGAGGAAAAACAACTTTTTCTGATATTCTCTCTAAAATACTTTAATTGCTGTTTTAAAAATGCATTCGCCTATAGTCCTCTTCGTTAAGGTAGAACGCCGAATAAAAACTAGTACATTACAACACTATTTAAAGGTAATGATTTTTCCTCTAATAAAGCTATTAAATAAAGGCTTTCCTCAAATAAAGGCTAAAAATATTATTTGGACTTAAGACATTCATTGCATTGAATCTTAACTATCATTAACACCATTCAGTATAACGGAATTTTAAAATTTCATGTTTTACTCTAGGTAATATATACTTTAAAATTAAAGTAGTGCTTATTTATTATTTTTAGACACAATCCCTGTAAATATGTTTGATGCTTAGGAATATATTATCAGATTTTAGCATGTAATTTCTTTGTAATCATAATAAAATTTCACTATTTCTCTATGATAATATGTTCATACTTTATGATGTTGATTTACACTGCATGATAATGAATTGAATTCAAATTTTCAAAATTATCATATAAATTGTTGGAATTCAGAATCTAAGGAATAATAAAATTGAAATTAAAATATTATTATTTGGAATCTCCCCTTACTATGACCATTCTACAAATACAAAATTATTCATTTTAATATTATGATATAGATGTTAATATCATTTAATATTTTATAAACAATTATATGAAGAAATTCTGAAAAATATTTCTTCATTCAACATATTCAAACAAAATGTAAAATTAAGAAAAATATTCTAAAGCTGATGATAAAAATTGAAAAAAGTCATATATGCTTTCTTACACTTTTTCAAAAATAAACATAATAAAAAATGTTTCACATAAGAAAATTCATTGAATTACTTTCTGATTAATCAAACGCTTTATTATACTTAGATTTCTATTTTAAAGTGTAAAAGCTTTTATGTGTACTTAAAAGAGAGAGAGAGAGGAATCTCTTTTAAAAAACACTTTTCTTTGTCTTTCATTCCACTAGAATAATTTTATTGGATAATTGATCTTAAGTTGAAATATATAAAGGCTCTTAACTACGCTACTATAAAATGGATGTGAATGAGAATTAATTTTTTTATGAATAGATCACATGATCGAGATTTCAGTCCAAGGTAAATACTTCAAAATCACCATCACCTTCTATATCTCAGTCATAATCATATGAGCAATAAATATATATATATATATATATAATTGCTGAAATACGTATGATTCTTCATAACTATCAAATAATATAATAGTATTCGCATGTTCAAAAATTTGGCTCAGTAGTTATGCCTAAAAGAAAACGATTTATAATTAAAACGGATATTGTGACGAAAGTTTAAATCACAACAGTTGAAGTATCAGCAGTCATTCATTTCAAACGTAACTGAAAATGATAGAGATGATTTATTACTGTTTTTAAGAACTTCTCAGTGACACAACTATATGCATAAACTGGTTCAGAAACGTTAAATTATACTCTTGCCAGATAAGCACTGTATCACAATTATAAATGGAAGATAAATACATAAGGAAAAATTTTCCTTGTGTTTCCTTGTAAAGATAATAGGAATGAGGGATGATAATCACATATCTTTTGGAGAGATGAAGCCGATTTGCACTCAGTCTTACAAAAAAAATATAGAATTTTTATACAAAGGATTCCAGCAAATCATGTGCAATTTAGCAGAAGTCATTGGATTCAAGGAGTAGGCATTAAATTAAGGTATATGACTTACTTGATTTATTCATAAAGTAAAGTCAGCAATTTTTTGAAGGGTTTTAGTGCCTTTTTACATCGGCTGGGTATACTAGAAGTGGATGACAGCTAACGAACATTGAGTCTTCATTCAGAAAGAAACGACAACTGTTTCCTTTGAAGACGTTTTTCGACCTCGTGAAAATCAAAATTAATCTCTCGGTAGAACAAAGAATGATTACGATTTTTTAAACCTGATTAGACTATATTAATAATCAAGAGAGTTTTTAAAGAAGAAGCCTTGTCAGATAGCCAAATGTTCCAGTGGCACAATGTTTTTTCCAAGGCCCGAAAAGACAATGTCTACCACAAATTTATACTATCCGGTATGAGTTGTAATGCTAAATTTTACGTCAATGTCGTAGAGTGACCAAATGCTAATATTATAAATCTATATATACATACATACATATATACAGTAAAACAGATAGATAGATATTGATTAAGTATAAGGATTATTGAGTTTATATACAGCAACGACTACATATCGTATATAATTTATTTTATAAACCAAACCAAAAGAAACTAAATCAAAAATTAGTACTGACACATTAAAATCATTCTCTGATTGCAAATAAATTAATAAAGCATGAAATTAAACTTTTATTTCTGGGTTGTTTTCAGAGGAATAAATCAAACTTGTCAAAAATAACTCCTATTCAATTCTCATTAATGATGTGTTTCAGAGAATTAAGAATATATCTACTTAAACTAGCTACTTTAAACAATAAAAATAATGATTAATGAAAGAAAAATACTCATAAAAATTTATAAATTTTGAAGGTCATTTCTAGTACTAATAAGAAATATCAGCACAACAACCAGCCGCATTCTCGACATTTCTCGACACCTAGTTACATGTGTATTTCAATCGAAAAATCTATTTCATAAAAACTACTTCACAGACAACATGTCTGAGAAGTTACTAAATAGATTAAATGAAATTTCTGAAGAAGATAAATAATTCACCAAATATATAATACATAAATATATACAAATCTTATTTGTTTTGTGTTTACGAATTGGTGAAAACCTTTTTTTTTTTTTCACTTTCAAAGGATTTTACTCCCTTTTTTTCATATTTTCTCGAAGAAGAGTTTTCTTTTCAGTGTTCCACTATCCATTAAATTTTTCCCTCATAAATACATAATGTGTAATATCTATAATTAAATAATTGTCTCCTTATAAGGAGACAATCATTTAATTGTAGACATTACATGTATTCAATGATTATATATCCTCACTTGCTAGCTTTATGTAACATATTTCCAATGTAAAATAATAATTTTATTACTTAAATAGGGTATAAAAGATTTTGAAATATAAATCAAACTTGAAAACTAAATATGTGTCTGTGCTGTAAAATTATTTTACAATTACTCGACATTTTCAATGAATTAAAAAAATTGTAACTATTGATTAAATTAAAAATTAGCTTGTGAATTATATTTATGAGATATGTTCTCAGAACTATCATTCATAAACAAATATCCGTTGTCTTTCTTAGTAATGTGAGAAATATGAACTTATTTGCAAAGTGTGCAATGTTATTTTATAAATAAATTATTTCACACTTACAGAAAAACTAACACCAGTTTTTGTTTTTTATTTATTCTTTAATCGAAACTTTTTTGCGTTAAACTTATGAAAACTCAGGTTATATTTAATTAACTTACATGAAAACTTAGATTACTGCTTACTTCGATTAATAATTCTAATTACTAAATTCACTTAAAAACGGAACGCAAATTCTTACCAAAGTCCCGAATTCCTTATGTTTTCCCCATTAAGGAAAAATTTTAAAAGCAAAATATAGTTATAAAAGAATCATTACATTTATTAGTCTCATTTACGCAGGAATAGAATTTTTTCAATTGAAAGATCAATGTAAAAATAGTTATCAATTATTATCTCCGAGAATATTAAGAAGCAGAAACGAGTCTAGAAAAAGAATTTATATATAACTGTTATTTTATATTTTACAAGGAAGTTTAATTAAATCTTCCAAATTGCTTAACATTCCTTACAAAGAAAAAATAAGATCCTCTTATTGAAAATATCTTGTTATTTTCTGACTAGACAGCGGATTTATCTCATTCTATAAACAGAATATAATTTGCACGTTGCGTTATTAAACTGGAAAACTGTCAAAATCGAAACACAACACTTACCTTGACATTGAATCTTTTATATAATTTTGCCTTTTTCAAACTTTGTTTAGATGAATTTCACGAACCTTGAAATATAAATGGTTTTTCAGTGAGAAATAATACTTAGAAAAACTAATTTCATTAAATTAAGACGTTATTACAAATCCTATATAAGAATATCAACAGTCAAAACTGTAATAACATGAACACTTAATTTTTATTTAAATAATTTTGATAAAGAATATTGCATTTTGTTAAAAAATGTAGAAAACGAGAAAATTTTCTCTTTGATTAATTTCAATATATTCTTCGCAAATACTAATATAACTTTTTATATCACTTCTCTTTGAAATATTAAGTGATATAAAATTGCCAATGTTAAAAATTAAATATTTTTGTTATTATTTAAAAGTAAACATCGACCTTATTAAATTCTAAACCTCCAAATGTCAAATTCAATTCAACGTAATTGATTATGTAGCAAAGTTTGGATTTAAATGCGAATTTATTTTAGTAAATATTTTTTCGATGCATGTAACTAAATGTATAATAAAATAGTTCACCAATAATATGCATCAAAGATACAATAATTAATATATTTCCCATATATACACTCATACACACATGTAAATTAGATAATTAATTTATATAGCATTCAAACGATGAAACAAGCACATTTTAAACATGCACAATTTTATGCAACCGAAATTTCAAACTGCCTTGACCAGATTTTAAAGTGGACATCTAAAATGTTTATCGTTTGAACGGGGTACAAAAAATTATCTCCCTTTTAAAAAATGCTGTGACCATCCAGCTTCACCCAAGCATATTCTGAATTGCGTCGGACTTTCCCGGGAGGATTTATCCTCAGATCCCCTGCTAGTCGTTGACTTTCTAACTGTCAACAATTTACTGGAGTTGATTTGACAAATGTCAAATCTTTAAAAAGGATAAGCCAACAACAACAATATTATATCGGAGTTAAGACATGCATAAATATATTTTTCAAAACAATTATTGAGATGGAAATTTTTGGTATATTTTTTCCAAATAAGTATTTGTCATAATATAATATGATTTCTATTAATAATGCTTATGTTGCATAATTTCAATACATAGAAAAATTGCTCCAAGAAATAATAGTTTTTTATGTAAATAACCTCAGTCTAGGTATTATCATAAGTAAAACAAGAAAATGGAAAACCATTATAAAAATAAAAAATGAAAGGGATGAAAAAAAAATAATTTATCTCTGCTATAAGCAAAAAAATGAAAACTGGTATATAATATATAGCTTATTTAAAACTGGTATATAATATTTTGTTTAAAAGTGAGCATTTTTTTATTTTATGATAACAAATAATTCATTAATATAAGTGTACAGCTAAATTTGTAATGTTAATAATATTTTTTATACAATGAATTAAGGAAATACATCCCTTTTAGTGAAATAAAATTTTGCTATTCCGCCACATTAAACTGAAATTCAGCAATGCTGTAATGCGAATAGATTGAACATATGCAGGATGGTAAATTTATAATGTGATCCACTAACACACAGATGAATCTGGAATATTAAACAAGTTTCTTAATAAAATATATCATTGGACATTGTTTGGTTGATCGTATAAATTCAAATAATAATAAACTCCAAGTATGATAATTATTAGATTAATTATGAGTACGCGAGATATCATAAACAAAATTTTTTTCGGTTCTCTTTCAAATGGGTATTAGTTTCTAAAAACTGTTTCACAAATATTGAAGCGACTACGAAACAGAGAAAAAAAATTCATATTATATCATTTTAATTTTTGCAGTGATTAACTGGTGGTATCACCAAAAAGTAAATGATATTTTTATTTGTCATTAGATGTTTTAAAAACTTTATTTTTATTTACTTATTTAATTATTGCTGATGCCAATATATACTTCTAGAATAACGTTATGCAAATAGTTAATTATAAAGGTAAGCCAATGACTAAAACAATTCTATATTATATTCATTATTTTACAAAATATCCTTTGCCTTGCTTTGATTTCAAATTAAACTTCTTAAGAAATGCTTCCATTGATAATGAAAAATTACAGTTTATTTTATAATATTATTTTTTTATACATAAACAAAATACATAATACGAAGTACCTGAAACATGGATGTGTGACAATTGCGACATTATTAACGTTGACAAGAATAAGTTTTATTCTCTTTGCATTGAGTCTAAATAAAGAGTAATCACAAAATTTCAATCTTTATACTTAAATAACATTATAGTTTAATGCTTTTGTATGATGTATAAATTAAATATACAGCAATGTATATTTCAAATCTATACCACATATATGATCTTTCAATTTTAGATTATTCTATAGATATATTAAAATAATTTTTAATAAGAGGTTAAAATATTTTTTAAGCTTTTTTAATGTACAAAATAAGTAAAACTAGCCTTAGAGTGAAAAAATATCAGTATATGTTTAAAATTTGCATTATTAAAAAATATAAGAATCTTATGAAATATTTAAATTTGTTAGGGTATGCTTCATTTGATCAAAAATGAACACTTATTCTTTTTCTTTATGTATATTTTTCTCTACCTTCTGTCTTTCTCTCTCTCTGAGTAAGTTTATAATTGGACAGAAAGAGAAATAAGGTAAAGTGCTTACAAAATATTTTTTAAATTAGTTTTATTTGTATGAATAATAAAGTATGTTTATAGAATTCCATATTTAGTAACATTTTATATTTTCTTCTGAGACTTTATGTCAAAAATTTTTATAACACAATAAATTTTATGAGTAATCATAATAATGCCTGAAATCATTTAAATAAATAAATAATTTTATTTACAATTTTATCATATTAGATTAATTTATTTATAAGCATATTTTTATATATTTATTACACAAATTTATCATGCCTGATTTAATTATTTTATTTGTTTATAGTAATTATTTAACTCGTGTAGATCTTTAAAACAGTGGTATTTAAACTATTTTTTTAAATATCTTCTTAAAGTTTTTTCTCGGAAATACTCATTGCGTATATATCAGAAATATGATGCTCATTGTGGATTTAAGCTATGAATTTTATCACTGACTACTTATAGTGAACCTTGCTAATTTTATTGCTAGGGTCATCATGGCAAATCATCTTATAACCCAATGTCATTTTCTAGTACATCGATATTTTTCGATTCCCATATCTATCCGCATAATTACATTAAGATGGATGATATATAAGGTTTTACGGATGAGTCCGTGTATAGATTTAAGCTATGATTGTATAAATTGTTTTCACTTGTAGTGAACCTTGCGAATTTTATTGCTAGGGTCATGGCAAGTCATCTTATAATCCATTGTCAATTTCTAGTACCTCGATAATATTCGATTCCCATATATATCTGCTTAATAACATTAAGATGGATGCGATAGGATTTTACTGATGAGTCCATGTATAGATTTAAGCTATGAGTGTATAAATTGCTTTCACTCTTGAATATACAACACTCATGATTTTTTATAATGACTCTAATCTGAAAAGAATAATTAAATTACTACTTGTTTTATGAGGCACTAGGTAAGCAATAAAAATTAACACTCACATGCTCGTTACACTCATTATCCAATAAAAATTATCATTCATTGATTCCATAACTTTTATAATTATCCGATTTAAAAAAAGAATTTATTGCAAAGAATTTTACACTTCTGTTCACTCATATTGATTCTAATTATGATTATTTTCTTAAAGACTTACTTGGCTAATTAAAGATTAAATATCCTCATCATCAGAATTTATAATAAACATATAGATTAATATTCTTCCAAATTTTAACCTGTTATTTAACAATATATAGAGTTGAATAAAATTGTGCGCTAAAAATAGCTTAAGAAAAATTTCATCTGTGTGACATATGTTTTCGTCAGAATTTTTCAATTCTTTACTGAATCTTATCTTATATATTTAATTACTGTCAATATATAGAATAGATTAGAATCTTTTTTTATTAATTTTGTTTGTCATCCTTTTCACTGTAATGTCGCTTTTTCTGCGCATTTTAATTTTACACCAATCTATAATTTTTCAAAGTTATAGCAAATGTGAAAAGTTCCCATATTTCGTATTAAAACTGCAAATCTATTTCTTATATTTTGCTATTAATTTGAAATATCTTTTAGATATTTACAATTCTTTAAATTATTCTTATTTGTAATAAAAAAATCCTGTACTAATTTTTAAATGTTTTTCTCTCGTTATAAAAAAGTTAGCAATTTCACTGAAAAATTAGTTTTCTCTTTTCAATAAAATTAAAACATGATGCGATAATAATTTATACATAATCAAAAGCAATTCACAAGTATCTGATATATCAGACTCGATTGTGTTTGGATTTTAGTTTCTTGGAACAATGTGTTTTAATATATCATTGATAAGTATTATATTTTAAGCAAATTTAAGATGTGTTTCAATAAAATCACAATTTATTCATTTTTTAATATTATTAGCAAATGATTAGCAGATTTTTTTCAAGACTATATAGTATCTAAATTTATCTTTGTTTACAGATTGAGATCTATTTAGCAATTCAAAGAAAATGCCTTTTAAGAATATATCTGGAAGACTTAAGCAAGCAGGCGAAACTCTACTGAATGACACTAGAAGTTCCAAGTCTACGCTGAGTATTCTTACTGTGAGTGAGATATTATCTTCAAAATATTATGAGAAGCTGGAACGAGCAGAAAACACAAGAAATGCAGTTGTGTTATTTTTTTATGTGTTAATTATTATTGTGTCCTTTTTTGGCAATTTTATTCTTTGCAAAATCGTATTTCAGAAAAAACGAACTTTATCAACAACTAATATCTTTATTGGAAATCTTTCTATCTCTGATCTCATGATGACAATTATTAATATACCAATGCAAACTATCAAAAATACCACTTTTATTAGAAGCTGGCCTTTTGGTTCCTTCTTTTGCAAAATTTTCCCCTTCATTCAATCATTATCAGTTACAGTATCTTCATTCACTATGGTGTTGATTGCTTTGGACAGATATAAAATGATTATCTTCCCATTGAAAGTGAAATCAGAAATGAAATTTATTCTAATAAAACTATTTTTAATTTGGATATTAGCAATCGTAATATCAATCCCATATATTATCTTCGCAAATACAATTGAAAAAGAAACTATTCAAAAAATAACTTCTTGCAGTATTATATATCCTAATCCCGAGCTCCTGGTTCGCAAATTTTTTACAATAGCTTTATTTTCCATTCAATATATAATTCCTCTAATTGTGAGTGGAATAGCGTATACAAAAATATGCATATTACTCTGGAATAAAAAGTGCATTGGCTCAGTAACGCAAGAACAATTAATCCATCAAAAAGCAACTAAATGGAAGACAATAAAAATGTTAATGATTGTTTTAATTGTCTTCGCTATTTGTTGGTTACCAATCAACATTTATCATGTGTACCAGGATATAAGAGAAGTTGTTGGTTATGAGAAACATAAATCAAATATTTTTGTAGCATGTCATTTAATAGCCATGAGTAGTGTATGCTATAATCCTTTCATTTATTTTTGGCTTAACGAAAAATTCAGGAAAAATGTAAAAAGTCATATAATGTGGATTTTCAACATCAGAAAACTTACTTCCAGATTTCAACTTTCTGCAACATTCACTTCAATTCGTTTTAGACATTTTCCAGCAAATAGAAGTAGTTCGAAAACTACAAATTGCAGCACTATGTCAGAAGCACTTAATTATACTCCTAACAGTGCAGAAGCAAGCTCATTAACTGAAAAATACCAAAAGGAAATGGGAAAACGTAGTTCGAAAACTACAAATTGCAGCACTTTGCCAGAAGCACTTAATTATACTCCTAACAGTGCAGAAGCGAACTCATTAACTGAAGAATACCAAAAGGAAATGAGAAAATGTTGCTTAGTTTCGAAATCTACTTCTTTGAAGATGGGATTAAACTCTTCTAGGATCAATGGAGTTATCTCCTCAGAAGTATATAAATTAAAAAAGTATGGAAAAGAAATGGGGAAAATGTTAAGTTATGAATCTAATACTAAAGACTTTTCCTCAAATAATCAAGAAACAGAAGTTTAAAAATTCTCTAAAATGCCTAATCATATTAGCATAAAGTAAAAGTCTATTTTTTCATAAGCTGGATTCCAAATAAAATACGTACTATTATGCCATAAAAAAGCCTTCATTTTTATAGAATTACGTTGAATAAAGGATACATAACTTTTATATCTTCATATTTCCTAGATAACAGCAAAACTTTTATTCGGCTCATGTACTTAACCTGCTTTAACGATGGAAAAAATATGGTGGTAATGTGAACATTATTTGAAGTCTAAAATATCATTTGTAAAAGTTAAATTAGAAGGATATTTTAAAATATTATGACTAACGCAAATTTAAAAAACCAATATATAAATCAAAATATTTTAAGAACATAAAAATAATAATACAAATAAATATATATTCGCGTATTTACATTTAAAAATAAATGTTTCAACATAAAATTTTGCCTTTCAGTGTTTGTTCTTAAAAAAAGCTATTTATAATTTACACAAGCTTGGTACATTTTAAAATCCGAATGCATTTAAAAAATATTTTATAAGAAAAAATTTCACGAAATTTTAAAAAACTTTAAAAAATTTTGATAATTATGCGATGCATGTATTCTACTTCTAATTAACTAATTAACTTCTATCTAACTTAAACTGTTACACTTAAAAATAAAATGTCTAACATAACATTTTCACTCAAAAAATAATAAAATCTAGCAATATCATTATAAAAATCCTTTTATCGAATTTAATTTTTGAATGTTACAAACGGCTTCTTGATATACATCTTCACAACTATGCAGAAAGTATTTACTTCGTAAAAATCGTAAAAATAGAAAAAAGCATTTTCAAAAAAATGTCTGCACTCAAAATTTTAATTAGTGTTTGCAAGTTCAAGCAATTTCGAAATATTGATTAGTACATAAATTTTGCACTTAATTAGGTTCAGAAATATTGATGTCAGGAATTTTCTTTAATGGAGATAATGTTTTTTTTTTAATTACTTAGTTAGAGAGGCACTTCTCTTTTTATCCTGTTGTGCTTGCAAATCTTTCACTTCAAGTTTTCCCATCAAGGCCTATTACGAATGAGAGATGAATCACTTTTACAGCTATTTGAAATTGCCTAGACATAAAATACCTTTTTAAGCAATCTGAGTTCTAATTTTAGTACCATCATCCAGGTGAATATGGAAATAGGCTTGAATTCTTAATATAT
Source organism: Latrodectus elegans (assembly GCA_030067965.1). Classification (NCBI taxonomy): domain Eukaryota; kingdom Metazoa; phylum Arthropoda; class Arachnida; order Araneae; family Theridiidae; genus Latrodectus; species Latrodectus elegans. The sequence goes on along the minus strand of CM057809.1, from coordinate 56,479,604 downwards.
CTGAGTGTAATTTTGATTGTTCCTGAATAAAGTTATTTATTCATAGTTTTACTCATTACATTCTGATTCCTGACTCCAAGTAATGATACACATTCCAAGGCTATTAAAGTATGCAGCTCACATTTAACTATTAGATAAAAGTTTCATGTAATTCCGTATTCATAATTTAATTATAAAGTTTTAATTTTAATAAAATATTGCAAATTATTTTGTGTGCATAAATCTTTGTTTTCAGAATTCAGGATTGTCATTTACAGAGATCTTAATCAATTATTTGTGAACTCGTTCTAATTAATTATGTATAGCTTTTGTCTGCATTCTCTCTCCCACAATAAAGCATGGACTTTTCAGGCTAATTTTAAATAAACTTTTTAGCTCTATGTTTACTTCAGTTCTGTTACAATATTAGAGTAATGTACTTTTTGGATTTGAAAAAACTGTCAAATTGTCATCAAGAAACTGTCAGCTATAAAAATGTTGTGTTTTCCATTATTCATTGAAATAATGTATGTATATTTGTGAAGAGGTATTTATGATTTGTTCATCAAATGCTTACCTTTCACTCCGGAAATTTTATAAACTCACAACAGCTTAAAGAATTTTTGAAACAAAATTTGTTAAAAAAAATTTTAAACACAATTATAGTAACTGATATAAAATATTCTGTCACCTAGTTCATACTAACTAAAATAAGCTTTATTTTTTTTGTATAAAGTGTGCTATAAGATATGCATAATATATATATATATATATATATATATATATATATATATATATATATATATATATATATATATATATATATATATATATATATATATATAACTGTACAGATGTGGTTTTTAATTACTGGCTTTTGTGATAATGTAATTTTAAATATCATAGGATTTTCCATAAGATTTAAATGTTCCTCTAATAATATGTAAAATATTTAAATCACTGTGCACAAATTTATTAATTTTATTATATTATTCATATTTAATATATGTTACAAGATTTCAATATTAAATATCTGTAAAGATTGTGCCTCTTGTAGTTTATTTAATTTATAAGTAATAACACTATACTCAGATGATTTTTTTAAGTTAGATTTCATTAGGAGATACTAAATTTTCTTGAACTCTCAAAATATACTAATCAATTTTTTAAAGTGAAAAAAAAACTATGCAAAAATATAATTCTCTCAATCATTCCATTTTTGAGTATCTCAGACCATCATTTAGCTTAGTATGTCAAGCTCAGTTCCTTTAGAAGGAATATTGTCATTATTTTGAGAGTCAGTTGAAATAACAGTCACTAAAAATTGCCCCATTCATCTTTTAATTTTCTGAGAGTTCAACATCTCTGCAATTACAAACGTTCAGTTTCTCTCTATACACTTCAGGTCTATAAACAGATTTACATCTAACAGAAAGTTTGAACCTTCGCAAATGTAAACAGTTCTTTTTTCTAGATGATATTTAGTTCGATTTGCCAAGCATCTCTGCAAATAAACAATATATCAGCACTGCGCTCAAAAACCTGGACATATAGTATCCTTATTTATGTACAGTATTAAATATTTTTTCTTATGCAAATTTCTAACCATATCTTATGAAAATTGCATTCTGAAAGAAAAAATGGTGTAATGTACCAGTATAATAAGTGTAAAGTTGTATAAATCTATAAATTTCGATGAATTCACAGTTGGAAAAAATTTTCAAGCTGAAAAAAAAAATAGCTATCTGATGATAATTTTAAAATGATGGTCAAAGAAAAGACAGAAAATAAAACAAGATTCTGTTTCTTCTATCACCAATAGAATCTAAAATGTATGGCTTTATTTCAATTTCGAACATTTATATTGGTGAAGTAATACTGAAAAAGATAGAAACGATTAAAAGTATTCAGTCTTAGCATTCTAATTATTTTAATACTGATAAAATGTAAGTTAATGGCTAGTCTGTCTTTCTGTCGTTTATATTTAAACGCACATAAATGTATCTTTCATTCATCGAACGGGTCAGATGGATCGATCATGAAATGTGAATTGTTGTAGAAAATACCATCTCTCTTTGATCAGGGGTAGACATTAAGGAGTCAGACGATAGACCTGTGAACCGCCAAAACATTTTGAGATCATGGCTGAAGCTTTTATTATTTGCATACCTAAAAATATACTTGTTTAACCTAAAATCTTTATTCAAAGAAATAGTGAGACAAAAAATTAGAAGTAACTCGTGCCCCACAAAAGTCTGCCCACCCTTGCCCGAAGCCTTCAACAGAAAGTAAGCATCAATGTATCTGAGAAAAAGTAATGAGATAACTCCATAATCTTTGATTTACGGCATTCAATGGAATTTTTAAAATTTTGATTCGGAATCTCAGTTTTAAGATGATTAACTGAAAGAACTTAGCGAACGCAAATCATTATTTTTAAACTTTCAAAAAAGATAATTCATCTATAATTACGACAATAACACTGAGACCAAGCAACTTGGAACATTGAATGGTGCAAAGTAGTGTTTATGTGTCTCCGAGTCTTGGAAATAAAGGGCGTCGCTATCATGTCTGAAATCAAGTGAATTCGATATCTGACCCAGCTGAAGACCCTATGCCAAAAGAATCAATGAACGGCAAAAATTTTGTGGTCACCTATATCTTATGCTAGAGTGACTGAAAGAAGGATGCCTGTCTGTGCATCAACTGAGTCACTTATATGTGGTACAAAATTACGGGGTAATTTCGGCAGCAGAGAAACAAGGGACTTATCACAATAACGAAATCAAAAAATGTTCAGCAATAAAG